>DWMF01002464.1:0-10097 GCA_018244815.1 Parelbella polyzona
GAGAACGAGTGTCCGTTGTGAAGGAAAAATGAACAGAGTTAATTTAGCCCCTGCCGCCCCCTCTGATATATTGTTCGAGCTTTTGGTACATATGGTCGCGTAGAATACACGATAGTCTTATGGTCTATAAATTTTTATGACATTAGTGTGCTGCTGTATGAAGATGTAAAGTGTAATGTGAAGTACATATGTAGTTCTTTTACAATATTTTTGACATTTTTGTATTTCACAAAGTTAGTCGTGTTGGTTTATTTGGACTAAAAATATGAACCATCCATATTTCTTATAATAAACGGGACGTATCGTATGTTTTAGTAAAAATTTAAAGTATAACCATCTATCTCACCATCTCTTTGTTCTTGATTTTGATTGTATGTATAATATTTAAATTTCACATCACATCACGTCGTCAAAAGTTTGCGTAAATATTAGTAACTTAAAGAAATCTAATAACGATTAAATCAAATTTGTGGTCGAATTCAATAATCTATGAAAGCCATTTGGTAGCGTGAGGGAAGTATGTTGAATAAATGAATGAATTAATTAATAAATCGACAAAAAGTTTCATAATGTGATAGCTCTGAATCTCTGCTGAGTCTCTATAACACCTCCGTTATTGGACTCAAGTTATTCTTGGTTTGTATGTTATTGCAATAACCAGTTATTGCCAGGTGAACTGTTTTTCTGTGATTCTTTTGATATCAGTTACTATCATAATCGTTTGTTTCGGAATTGTTGCTGATCATTCTTTGAACCTGTGTGTATTACAACTGACCGCTACGCTGTGTTCTATACAAACGAATTAATTATCCATTGCTTGTAATAATTCAACCATAGAAATAATACTGACTCTTCATTCTGATTTTATGTAGATACTTTAGTCTTAAGTGTTTAACTATTTCGGGAAAATTTGGAGACAGAATTTGTTTAAGTTATACATAGGTCATGATACACCACTACGCAATAAATAATATGCGGAAGAGTAAAAATCAATTCTTTCTCTATTGTACTGTAATCTCTCCGTGATCGCTATGATGATGATGATTACGACGATGACGACGACGACGACGACTTGCTCTTATACTTCCCATACTTTATTATGTATTTCTAAAGTTCCTTAGCCGTTTGATACTTCTAAGCACGCTAGTTTGTTAGCCTATTATATGCCTATTAAATAGCATTTAGAATACCTTTTACTACGCCTCTACCAAGCATACTACATTGTAAATAGATCTTAGCATTTTCATTTTCATTGCATGGTACTAAGGAATCACTGCACTGTGAGCAATACATAGTGCGCAATGTAACTTACATATTTTTTTACTAACAGTGTAAACACGATGTTCTGATTATGTAGTTAAGGATCTAATGTGAAGATTATGTATGTCCTATTATCATAGCAGCTAACAGGTAATAAGACAGTGTATATATCTGCACGTTTGATTACGCGCCCTGCTATTTCTATTTAATCTTTCTGATAAATTATTACTAAATATTTCACTTAGTCGAGTCTAGTGTTTGAAGATAGCCTTCATTTTTGTTATTCAACAGTAGAAATATTTTATTTGACTAGTTCGAGATTATTTTTGATGGATTAGAATTATCTAATGAGAATGTGAAGGCCAACTTATGTTAATCTCTTATGCATGTTTTCTATGAATGTCACAGTAAAAGATAGTAGTGATACTTGTGGAAAGGTACCCTGGACAGAAGGTTTTACCATACGACTATGTATATATTACAGAACGTCATAAGCGGTGTCAGTAATCTGTGCAACTTGAACTCCATCAAAGGAAGTCGCATTCAATTTACCTAATTGCATAGTCCTATTGGACACCGTAACTAAATTCTATTGATACACGCGTCTCAAAGGCAGTCCCAGGTACTATTATTATTCACTCAGACTACTGACTTGTACGATCATACGCGACAAACGATACGATACTAAATCGTCTGAATGAAAGCAAAGGAAAGTTTATTATTCACGAACTGTTTTCTTTCAACTGCTAATAGGAAAAGACGTCCTTTTTGTTTCGTCCGTTTTCGTCCATAGACGATAAATTTAGACTCACAGAAAACACCTGACGTATGGTTTTTCATTATTTATTTAGATCTGATCATCTGCACTTTACCAGGCTCACCTTTTATGTCTAGCCTTTCTCATTCTGACAGTAGCTGTAGTATAACAGTGGAATGATAACATTTTACGAAATATAATTTTGTTGAAGTGTCCTTCGACGAGAGACCTGGCTTCAGGCAATATTTGATTCTTAAATTAAAACCCCCCTTGAAATAATGAAATTATCACTAAACTTTATATCCGTAAAAATTCGCTTAATGTTACTCGCTCGCGATGAAGCGACACCTGCAGGTCTGGTCCAGGTCTAAATCATACAACAGCTATTAAAACAGATTTGTGTTTAAGATAATTGAAGGAACCGTTTAAGTTTGGTAGCCTTCGTCAATTACAACTGCAATTTAGTACATCGCTCCTTAAGTGGCTTCAATTTCACTGCTGATATCCATTCACGATTCTCCTACGAACAATGCTGCCTCTATTCACTGCTCCAGGAGCCTGTTTAGCAAGATATTATTCGGCTCAAAATATCATTGCGATATCAAAGTGCACCCAAGGTGTAAATGTTTCAGATGTTTTCTGTACTAAATTCTAGGATATTCATGATAAATATACTCGTATAATGAGATACCATCCAACATGTCGTTTTTCGTGCAGTTTCGGAGTTTTAATGATTTTTAAAACTGAATTCTTAACCGAGATATGAGGATAGAGAAAGTATGTAGAGCATTTATTTAAAATGTTGCATGAACCATATGCAAAATTTCACAGAAATTGATAAAGCCCTTGAGCGGTGTCGGTGAATCGATGAAAAGTATTTTTGCATCATCCGAAATGCTTTCAATGAAATTACTTTTGAGTCAAAAATGAAGTAGTGTTATATGATAATGTTCTACCTACCATACACTTCGATCACTATTCTGTGAAAGATACAAAGAGAAATTAAACCTGCTCGTCGTTTTAAATGGAAATAAGTAAATAAATTTTTTTTAAAAAACAATTTGAATTCGTGGTGTTCTCGCAGCTGCTAGCAAACAAACCGTTTGATAAAATTTAGAACCACATAGTACATATCCATATCTCGAAAAATGTCGTACGGGGGGGGGGCCTGTTAGCAGAAATTGGCAAATGAAAAAAGTTTGGCCGTTCAAGTAAGTGAATTAGTGAACGAACGCGATCGGCAAGTTGCCGAGTTTGGGCCGTTTCATTTATTTCTTGCGGATTTGCGATTTGATTGAATCACCGGCTTGTCGTATTGCAGGCGAGTGAGCGATAATCGACGAAAAACGCAACACAGTAACGAAAAAAACGATAAAATGATAAACATTCTAGAAAACGATTGGCTGTTTGAAATCGCCTACAAATCGAATTTACTACATCATTTTCAGCCGATGCAATGCTGTTTACAATCATAAAACATACAATAAAAATGAGGAATCTTGTTTTACTCCTCCAAATACACTTGAAATATGTAACATACGTACATATAGGCATTCAGGCTACATCACGGGAGGCTTTATGAATTTCCTTTAATATTTAAAAGCAGATTTCAACAAATAGCCGAAAGGCTTTTTGTATTCTAACACGCAGAGATATAGATAAAATCGCGTGAAATGACAGAAGCTGTCAACTTCTATCGCTGATTCGCTTACGGTGAAACACGTTTCTTAATGTGATTGAAACAAGTGTGACTGCTACAAATCCTATCGGTTGGTGAAATTAAACTTTTTGTACCCATTTGTCGAATACGTTATCGATGGGCCTCGGGGGCGGGGGTGCGAATTGATAATTTAAACGCTAATCTGTTTAACGGAACCCGTATTTTATTTCCTACTTTTTTAAGATTGTTTTTTATTGGGTCGGTAATTGTTTTTTCATCGCGTCTAATTCTTTTTAACAATGCTGCTTTTGTGTCTGCGCATTTACTTAGGGATTCGTTTTCCGGCATCCTGATCTGATCCGGGTATATAGGGTACGAATCCCGGATCACACTGTCGATTATGTCAAGTGAAACATGTTTTAGCACTAATTATTACTTACTGTAGCGATTCAGACAAAAAAGGATTGATTATGACTTTTGCTTTTGAGAAGACTAAACTTAATTAGTGCAAAAGTTATAACTCTTCCTATCAGATTACTAGCTTAAAAGAAACTTTAACGAATATAATCAGCGTCGACGGGTCTTGTTTATTAGCGCCATACATTCCAAATTAAATTCTTTAAATAATTTTCTCTTACTGTAATAATACAGATAATGGTTCTTTAAAGACACTAGAATGTTCTTCGAGGCGTCTTAAATATCTGTTGGTTAATTCGATAGCTTTGAGACGGAAAGAGACAGAGAGATTAAGCGGTGATTGTCGAAACCGCCAAAAATACTACTACTACTATGCTCCTTAAAGCACTATTGTTGGTAGTAAGCCTTCAGATACGAACAAAACAGTTATTGTAATTTTTTGGCTATTGTACATTCTTTTTACACAGGCTTTTTTAAGTGACCCGAGTAGCAAATGGTTGCTCCTGTCTAGGGACCACTATTTACTTCGAATAGGAAAATTAAGTGTCTAATCCCGGATATAAAAAAATGACATTACTTATAGCAAATGCACCATATTAACCCAGCGCATTATACTGAACGACCTCTGTCCATACGAACGTACGTGCATATGCGTGAATTCTACAATGCTTTTAAAAAGCTTTCTAAATGTTTTAAGTGCGACTATTATATGCCACTAATGATAGCGGTATTCGTGCAGTTAATTTTTATGTTATGGTTGTAACGTATGAGCGCTACTCTACGTAACGACTCGTGATATAGAGTTTGCTCTACCTACTGTTCCGAGCGGTTAGCAATCCAATTTTACTGTTTAGCTCGAGTTTTTGCAGACGTTGGGCTTCCGCAAGCAAATCTTTTATGTCTATAATAATGTTATACATCCCGGGTCGGGTACTATCAGATATTGCTAACTTAGGTATTGTAGTAGAAATATCTAGTAGTGGCTCGGGCTTTGGATCTGTGCCTGCTGTACGGCAATAGGCTCACCGACTATTTCTTGGTGAGACTTAAACGTAACTGGTGAAACGTGGTAGTGTACCGCCTGGCCCTTTTGGGATTATAGTCATAATGTTACTTTTTATGATAATATATATATTTTTTCAAAAACTCGAAAGGGTAGTCAAGTAAATTTTATTACTTCCGTCAATAATATAAAACAAATTACATATCAGGTGTTATTTTCTTGACTTGATTTCTGGTGATAGCTAAATAAAAGTTGTACAATCTTTCTTCACCCTATATTTGGCCTACGAAGTCGGAACCTTGTAAGTCGAAAATCTTATAAAATAATCACAGATCCCAATAAACTCATTTTAAAAGGCTTAGATACAAAACATATGAACATGATATCAACAACAGAATATTTTTATTATTTTATCACCACACCAGGCTATCCACATTTTACGTCCAGTAAAATAGACCAACAAAATATATACAAAATATATACCACCAAATGTTAAATATAGAGGATAGAGATGGTCACAGATCTGACAAGCTTATCCTAGATTGATCACTCTCTTCAAGTACTACGTAATCAAATTACGCCTAAAGTTTTCGTATAACGAGAATCACATCGCAGCGGGACAACCTCGGGAATTTAATATTTACGCCCGCGTAACAATTTATAATGAAATTGTACTGCTCATAATAATTAATTTAGTCTTACTGCAAGGAAGCGAAATTAGCATAAACTTTCTACAAACAGGATGGAGCGCGGTTAAATTAGCGTAATGGTACATAATAACAGCGGTGTGCTTTGTATCGCACTAAGCGGCTTGCTGTGTCGCGGATTAACCTTTTCTCTGTCAAAGTTGTCACAGTAGTATTGCTGATAATATAAGAAGAACAAAGAATTGACTACTTCCTTAGTTTATTGGTTAGAAGCGCGACTGCTAAGCTCGAGGTATTATGTAAGTCTTTTCCAACTTGAAATTCACAGAAGTAGTACGTAGTTCGGAGTTCGGATTTGTGCCCGGTGTATGGCAATAGGCTCACCCCTATTTCATGGTACGTATAATATAACTGTTGGAAAATATGACTATTATATTCCTTTGCCTGCCACAGCCGAGAAATACAGATATGTTGCAAAGAAAAGAAGAAAATCACGAAAAAAATATTTTCTCAAGTGTCAAATACTATCATAGTTGCCGACAAGTTGTTACCAAGTTGCCCGTGCCTCTATTTACTTTAGTTTGCGCAAACAACTGAATTGATTTCTTTCCTAACTTGGGACAATTACGCAGTATCATAGTATCGTCTTTGCTGAATCATGGAACTTTGAACCTAAAATTTTCGACTATTTTTACTTACAATTTATGATTTTATTGAACGAACAAGTGAATGAATAAATGACCGAGTAAATGAGGATTAAACGAAAGAGCTAATCAAAGAATGTACTAATAAATATATAAAGTAGTTATCGATTTGGTGAATGATTTTATTTGTGTTAATAGACTGAATGAATGTGCTCTGAGAGCCGCGAAAATCGTAATGATTCATTATCTAGTCAACTGTTTCTAACTAACGATGCGTCTTTAAATTGGTTGTGAATCGCATAATATTAATGACCATTCAACCGACGAGAGCTGGAATATATTTCACGGTGCAATTAAATTGCTACAAAATTCAGAACGCGCGTTATCGAAACTTCATTGTGACCATTAGCAAACATTTGCTTGATAAAAAATGTACCAGTGACACTCCCACGATTAGCGGCGACGTTTCTGTCTCACAATGAGAGAAAAGAAGTTTGCCTAAAGACATGTTTCTTTACAATTGGTATAGATAGACAATTGTTTTGTTTGGGATACTCCCAACTAAATATTGAGAACGCTTCTAATCTTACAATATTGTACAATTATTTAACTAACGTCTTATAACTAAGCATGGTGCCCCAGTGTACAAGCGAAATTATGTAAAGAGTTAACAATTTGTATGTAAATTTGAACTAGAGATAAGCTTTACAACGTAAAACCCGTAGCGCTTACAAATCTACGGCGTAGCGGCACGCATTACCAGAAGAGTGGTAATAATAAGTTCTAAGTAAAATTACACTTCAAATATTCTTAAGATTTATATATTTCTTAATTAAGTTAATCTTGCAACTTAATACTTAATAAATCTTTATTATAAAATAACGCTAATAATGATATAGTAACTTAAATAAGAACATATAAGCAATACTCAGGGGTAGAAGCCAGACTGTCCGGTCAGGGCAATACAAATTTATCTGATTAATACATCAAACAGTCCTAAACAAATTTTAAGTTTCTTTCTTAGCTTACTTTTCATTAACGGAATAAATGCACTTTTAAATGTATAACATATTAAATAACCACTTACTCTATGAAAACAAATTATTTTTTATTCTATGCCTAAATTAATTATCATTGCTAGTTAACATCAATTGATACTTTCAGCAATAAATAATAATAATTCAACCAACCATTCTAGTGGTCATATTCATAAAGCCTTGTTTGAGGCAACTGTGCAGATGTACACTGGGGCTGCGGATGAATTAAAAAATATCGACTTGTAATGTTTCTTCAAATCACCGAAATATGTAATGTTAAATACAGTGATTTATTAACTGCTTAATATTACAAGCTAAAGTTACGTAACATTTTGCAATTTGTATGTAAATGTGGCCGAGAGACGAGCTCTCCTCGTTGGAGCCCGTAGCGCTTGAAACTCTACACCGCATTACCAGCAAAGCGTGCTGTTTGTGCCAATTTGGTTTAAAATTATGATATATTCTCAGGATTTCACCTACATCGGTACTAGATAATCTTGCAATGATTCGACAAAAATATGTTTTTATATCAATCATTAAAAACTATAAATTTTAATCTAAACATGTAGAACATGACTACATAGTGTAAATTACTTGCACTTTTAATAAGAAACATTCAAATTGGATCACTATACTTGACTTAAGAACCTCGCACAGTAAATCTTTTTTAAAGTAGACTTTTTCTTTCTAAAACTAAGATTATTTGCTTTTTGTTTGTCGACTTCCTGGAATGCAAATGATTAATGTAATGAGTGTAAGTAGATGTACTCGTAGCTGAAAAATACGAGCACTTAAATAGTTGATATTATAATATGCGAGGGGACAGCACTGTGTTTCTTTTTATTTTATTATCGCGCGCTTAAAGGCGTGTGAATTTTTGTGCATTTTATTTTTAAATAACAAAGTTTTACTTTTGTTGCTTACATTCGCACTGTCAATGTTAGAAAAATAAACTATGTGGTCAAACAGTAGATACTACATGGTAGAAATTCAAAGAGATGTGCTCTTTACATACGAACCTCAATATTATTCAGGGGCAAAAATTTAATTAATTGTGCTCTAATTTTTACCAGTATCGGACCACTAGAAAATGCAACATTGCAATGTAATTTCTTCTTATATAATATTAAAGTAAGGGTATTTAATTATTTAAGTATTATAATTACATGAATCTTCGGGTAAAAATGTAAGAATGAAGATATAAGAAAACAGGATTTAAAGAAAAAAATATTGCAGTAAAATTGTAATGACATAAAAGCTAGTAATAATTGTTTAATAGCTTTAGGCCGCACCACGAAACCAGTGCAAGCCCCACGTCTCGTAGCGCTACAAACTACGCCGTAGCTACATGACGTAACCGCATTACGAGCGCAGCATCCTGTGTCTAGCGAGTTACACTCCGTTGGTAATGTTCTCCCGTTGCATTACTGTTTGTATTATCATAATGCTTTAATAAATTCAGAAACATTAAAGCGATGTTGTACAAGCTAAGGTACTGTAGCGCTAATGTTATATGAAAATGCAATGATGTGTCACTTTTCACTTATTTCGTTAGTCACTTTTAGTAACTTCTCACTCCTGGCTATGGATTTTTGGGGAATCGGGCTTGAAGCTCATATGAGTTATTTTATTTTACATTTATACATTTTTATACATTTAACGAATATCATATGTCATTTTGAGTATCGTACAATTTTGCTCACCGCGCTAAAACTTTGCTTAAATTTGCTTAACTCTGCAACACTTGCAACCACTCGACCAACGAGGCAGTCGGGTCTAGCTAGTTCTATGAAGAAAAAAAGGATTTTCTAGTCAGTGCTAGGTCTAACTAGGAAATCTTTTTTGTATATAGACAAAATTACAGATCGAAATGTCAAACAAGGACTTATGTATATCAGTTTTGTCGCCTGGGAATGTGAGAAGCGTAAATATAACAACACAAAAACAAATAGAAAAATATTTACGATTTTCAGGCTGCATATCATGTACTGGATTATTTAATATCTTTTCTTTTATAGTTCATGAGTTGCGCGTGCTAGTATGTATTTACTATATTGGCATAAAATCCGTTTCGAGTGCAAAAAGGACGATTCCCTCAATCCCATGTCGGGGTACCAGGATGTCATAAGAGGAGACTGAGCACAGTAGTATTAGGGCAAGAGAACATGGCATGTATGGACATCTCTGGCATCCGACGGGCAGCAGTGTAGGCGGTGCGAGAAGCTGTGCCCTGCAAGCTTGAACACGCATGCCCAGTGTGATGTGTGAAGATTAAGAGCAGGAAACCCTCAGGAAAGGCTTATGTCCAACAGTGAACTGAGACAGGCTGAGGACGTGAAACGTAAAATTATCAATTGAATTTCGATTGTCAGCAGCGACGTACACTGTGTGGTGAGTTCAATTATTATATTTGTTCTGTGTATGGGTGTATAACAATCGTTGTTTATATTCATACATATTATTTAGATATAAGAATTTGTATACTTCTCTCTGTACGGAAATTCAAAATTACAGCTGTAGATTCGATTCGAAGTGTATAAAGTGAATTTAATATCGTGTTAATTTTCCGACAAAACATCCTATATACATTTTAGAAACGAATAAAAATAAATAAACGCACCGCCGGCCCGGTGGGAAGACGATTTGCGAAACAGAGAGGGCGCGATGCGGCT
>DWMF01002465.1:0-10095 GCA_018244815.1 Parelbella polyzona
TACGCTATACACATATGCAAATGTTACTTAAAGACGTTTCGTCTGTAGTTCTAATTGCATGGATTGTCATACCCGGAGCGAGAAATGTGACGGATTCTGAGAAAGATCATCACAGTGACGCAACGTTTTTCATATAAGGTTGCATTTTCGCTAGTATTGTAATGAATAATAATTCTATCATCATCATCATCATCTTCATCATGAGTCTGTCGAAGTTCACTGGCGAATATATGTCCTCTCTAATGAACGCCATCGCGCCCTGTCTTCTGCTTTCTTTGGTTTATTACATTTATGGTTCCTTTGTAATTGGTGAGTTTTGGGTTTATAGCGGTGAAAGGATGCGGTGGTAGGCGAGTGATTTCGAGGTCGGACTGGTCAACCCCATTCTGCAATTATTTCCTGTACCAAGTAGAACAGAGTTGCTTCCGCTACCGGCCTAAGAGCATTTCCTGTGAGTTTTGGTTCTCGGCAAGGGTCGTTGTTGGAATGAAGGGTTTATGGTAAATAGAAATGGTCCGGAAGAACGGGTTATACTTATCACATTGAGCAGACGAACTTGTTTCTGCGTTTATTTTCAAACCATAGGCACATTTCTTTAACTCCTTACCCTTTGACTATTTTTTCTTGGTTTCATCATATTGTAGCAGTCCTGATTTTGAGCCGACAAAATTTCAGAAAGAATAGATAATTATGTATCTTTTATGGTCAAATTGAATGCAATTTTCAAATGTACATAAGTGCAGAAACCATGAGCGAGCAACCGTTCTACACAAAGCGCGCAGTCGTAAAGCCGATTACACCGCTCAATGAAAGTATTGTGTTGCGTTTGTTTAGAAATTGTGCGATTTAACTAAACCTTTAGTAATGGCTTGTACTGTTGTTGTTGGGAAGATTTGTGTCCATTATTTGATGTTAACTGGTTATTTCCGGTTACGTATATTTTCATGCTAAAAAAAAAATATATTTCAGTGCGGCTCTTACATGTTCATAAAGTTGCAACATTAGCCTCAAATCTCAACCATATCTATGTTTATTTGCAACTCGTCTAGAACAGGAATACGAATAGGACTATTCATGACTATTTGTTTAATTACTAACCGTTTTATTCGTTCGTTCGCAAGGAAGTTGTTCACTGATGCGGCCCTTCCTGAACATTGAAATGATTGCTTCTTGCGTGGGTGAGCAACGATTTTTAAACAGAGAAATGAAACTTTTCGACTAACAGTTCTTCGCGGTACAAATGTATGTGTATAGTTGTAACATTTTTCAAAATTATCATCATTATCGGACATACCCCTCTCCAATAGCACGCCAGGGGGCTTTATCTTCAGGTCTTCGCATCCAACCGCTGCCGACCACTAAATACTCTCTTCTCTAATTGATTAAACTCACCATATGGTAACGACTTCCCTCAGTATTATTATCATTGTTATACAAGTTCCAACTGTTACCTAAAAGCCAATCTACGGTTAAAACCTTAACGTTTAGTTTGGAATTAAATATAAATTGTAACATTACAGTACAGCACGATAAGTAGCGGCGAGTCCAGTCAAAGCGCAGTATCGTAAGCCGATTACGGTTCCAACTTTCAATGGAATTCTAATTTATTTGAGTAGCGAATATTTTACTTCCACGTAGGGTTTGAACTGGCCGCTGTTGTATGTGCAATGTTTTGAGATTTAAAAAAATATATAAACTAAAAATTCAATGGAATATTCATATATCAGTTACCATAATTATATCAATTACTGGAATACATGTATATGCCACATATTAATTGCCGTACACGACAATCTATGCTACAGTTTGATTGCTGTTTGACCTTTTTCATATCTTTCTATGGATTAAAAATAACCATAATAAGCAAGTTATCGTGTCCCTAACATCCTACGTGAAACAGAGTAGACGATTTATTTAGGGAATTATTTGTATGATTCGGAAAAAATCCTAAGTGAACTTAAAAGAGCGAGTGGCTGGCAATTGTATAAATTCTTAGTAGTTAGCTTTGAAACAATGGTACTAGGACTAAGGACCTCTATATTTTGGAATGAATGGAGCGTTGTATCGAATGCTTCTTTTCATTAAAGAATGATCGTTTAATAGACGCTTAAAATAGCAACCATTTGTGGAAGTATTCAATGCAGAAGCATCGTAACTGAAGTAACTTTAGTCACAACCAGCCAGTGTTAGCGCTCTTTTGTGTGCTGTCCACATTGTACGGACTGTTTACATTCAATACACTTGTCCCATTAAAAAAGGTATTACTCATTTAAAGAGGTGTAACTCGTTATATTATCTACTTTAAATTGACTGCCTTGTCGGTCTAGTGGTTGCAAGTGCGACTGCTGAGAGAGAAGCCCTGGGTTGAATAGAGGCGTCGGGTGTGATTGAGTTTTTCTTACACGAAATTCCTAGCAATAGCTCGATTTTGAATTTGTTCTTGGCATATATTAATAAGCTTGCGCCTTATTTGATGATATGTATTAAGAAACCAAATGAAACGTGGACTTCCGCGTACTACACTTCTCTATCTACTCTTTCGGAGCACAACAGGCGTGATGTTATGTTGCTTAGAGCTATATACCTTGTCTATATACATTCAATCTACAACCCGCACGAATATAGGTACAGACAGACGTTGCTATAAATCTATCAGCTAGATATGTCAGTCAATACCGGGACTTCCCCGGACAGGATGGGACATGGCAGGATGTGGCTGCCAAGCGTGACCACTTCCTTTACGGGCGATATATCATCGATCGGAAACAGCAGTGGAACAATCAAAATCGGAGTTTTGTTTTCTTTTCCATAATATTTCGGTTGTATTTCACCTGCTCTTTAAATCATTGTGGAAATATTTTATCAAGAATGAAAGTTCACTAAATATATACTTACTTTAGGAAATGGTGCTAAGTTTGCTACGATTTATCTGACAACAATTTGTAACTGACAAGAATCTGTATCTGATAACAATCTGTATTTGATAACGAATTACTCGATGTAAATTAAAGGCTTGTTTTTGTAATTGTGATTGCTACATATGTATGTATGTAGAATGTTATAGTTTTGTAGCGCACATGAAGTATTCCCTTTTAGGTGTTATTATTACGTGAGATAGCCTAAGCCTCATTTAAGGTTTTACAGAGATTTAAAATCAATCAGATTTTATGAAACATCATTTCTCTCTTTTCTGTCTATAATTAACTGCCTCGTTATTCTAGTGTTGCAAGCGCCACTGCTTATCAAGAGATTCTGTGTTCGATTACCGAGTCGGACAAAGTATTGTTGGGATTATCCAACTTCCATATACTACATTTCACTGCTTACCCCATCGGAGAATTTCAATCCTGATGTTATGTTATTTCTGAAGCAATGCGATAGAAAACTTTTACTAGAAATCAAGATGCAGTTGGTCCCCTGAATTCCAGAACAGATTCCCCCAGTGGCGGGAGAGACTGACATTCAAATTTAAATGATTTAATATTTTCAACTAAGCTCGCGACTAATACCTGAATTATTTTAATGACCAGGCCTATTTGTTATTTATTACTACAATATCAGGCCAGACCCCATACGGGGTAGATAGAGACAATTAAAGTGTGTAATATCTTAACTCTTCTTAATAACATTTTTACTCACCAGGACCCGTTTTAGACCTGCTGAGTTTCTTTAACAATTTATAAAGAAACTTTTATTTATCTTTAATGATACGCGTAGCAGATATACATATATCTCTACATCAAAAATAATGAACTATTCCCCAAAAATTTACTCGAAACAGAATATCACAATCCTCAGAAGGATAGGATGGGCATAATCGGCGGAAAACTGGGGACCGTCCGAAGCGCTGACTGCGCTCGCCGGACAACACAATAAATCTTTGTGGGATAATCCCGGCCGCGCTGACTCGCCCGCCTTTGTGTGCCTCTCATATGAAGTATCTTTTGAACGTGTATTTGTACTTGCCTATATCGACAAACGGGGATCTATGAGAGATTCTCTTTAGTATCTGATATAAAGATCATGGAAATAACTTTTATAATTCCCACACTAATATCGATTGATAAGAGTGTGAAACACTAATTAGCGATACAATAAAAGGTTTTTTTGTCTTAAATGTGTTCTGTTTGTAAATGTGAAATTTATTAGCATTTTTGTGTAATAAGTTTCGGATAAAATGGATCCTAAAGGGCTTAAAATTAGAAATACTTGAGAAACTACGTCTAACCTAAATCAAGTAACAAACATTCATAATCGAGTAACAAGTGATGAGCAAATAATTTAGAAAACTCGCTAAAAGAAACAAATTTAATTTTATTAAATGACAGTATAAACAAAATCGATAGACTTATTTGGAAAAATAAACTGAATTAATATGAATACTTTGCTTCATTTACTTGGCTTTGTGGGTGAATTAAACTTATGTATCAGCGTAAGCTAGTAAGCAAAAATATTTTAGGGCAATTCCACAATGCATTATTATTAATATTATTATTCTACTATCTGATCTCAAATTCGCTACTGTCCAGTATGTGTGTACGTATGTACTAGTATAGACCGGCATTTACAGCTGTTTAAGGGCAGAAAAATATAAAAATATGCAAAATACAGCATAATTTAGAATTTCCCAAACTATTTCACTACAATTCTGTGACTACTATGACTTTTGAGTACAGTAAGTTCTTATTGTTTTATTTTAAGTACTTAAGCCTTGTGCTGCTTAAATTTCGAACATTTTCGAAAACTATTAGCCGCTAAAGAGCTTAGAACCGTAGCACAAAATTTTCTACGCGACAAATTTTGAATCGCTAGACGCTTGTGCGGTTGTAATCGGCTTGCAGTCGCTTTGAACAAAATCATTAATGTGGGTAACAAGTTATACACATGTTTCATTTCACCATGGCACGTTAATTGAACCCTAGTATAAAGACATAAGGTTGACAATTGATTGACATCGTTCATATCATTGATAACAGTTGTTTCGTTAAGTGTACATTCAATTGAGGTAACGATTTTACCGATTAGGTTTTAGTGGTAAAATTAATTAGCAAGTTAGTGTGTAATCTGTGATTGTACAGTACGGTTTCTTTTGAATAAATGTTTAATGTGTAGTAGTACAATATGGTTTCCTTCATCATTGCCGGGTAAGCTGATTATTATCATTGTAAACAAGTTCAATTAATATGAGTAATTAATGTTATCTTTATAACCGTTGTGGACTATGAAATTTATTAGTTATATTGTATATCTATATTATTTATTTATCACATCTGTACGGGATAGAGATATTTTGTGCTCGATACACTCTACCTACTACGTGAGGTATCTGGCGTAGTGACATTTATGACAATAATTTATAGGAACAATTATCGGGATATTAAGTATGATTAATGCTAAATGCATTTCTATTGTGACTGAAGTGTAGGTTTTAAACCTAAAGTGCTTAGTGAAAATACATCGATTAGAACTGAAGAGTGAATCGATTTTACTATCGATAATCGATAAAGAATTCAAAATTAAACGGGTCGCGACTGAAACTATGTATAAAGGCGTTTGAGAAGAGAATCTGTGTCCAGGGCTCAATAGTCTGATAATATGCGCATTGATGTATTATATGTATATAACAGGAATTATTAAACTCTTTGGATAATTATGTAGATATTCTTTTTTTTTAAAGTCTAGATTTCGTGAGCTGTGTAGTCTGTGTGTAGCTGTGACGTCATTGAATCCGAAACGAGGTGATCCGACGAAAAAACAAAGTTTTCGACATAGTTCAAAGGATTAGCAAGCTGATGTGGCCGTTACTTGATGGCATTTGTTGAAGAAGTGATAAAGGGGGAATAGTGAACACCTTTGCAAACGTATTGTAGGACGACGTCGAGCTAGGTGGAGTGATGATAAACAGAAAGTAGCTGGCAGAGGTTGGATGCAAAGAAATTAATGTCGAGCTCAGTGGTGCGCTATTGATGAACTCTATGTCCAGTAGAGGACAAGAACAGTGCGATGATGATAACTATGACGTATTCACCACAATAATTCGTCACTAATTTTATAACTATTTATTCATATAATTTTTTAATGATGCACATCTCCACTGACTATTACATTTTGAATATCCGCTTTCAAAGCAATCATTTAGTGAAAAACAAAATATACGTCTCACGAAACATTTTCAAAGCAAACAATAACTTCATTGTTATTCGCAATTGAATTTGAAATCCGTCTTCAGTTTAAAAAACAAGGCCATTTGTTGTTTTCCAACAAAAGATGACATATTCTATGCCTCCTTCACAGAAATATGCCGATTACGTTCTTAATGTAAGCAACAAAGAGGCTAAAATCGAACGCAACAACAGAATTTTGACAGAGGGTGTATATTATCTGTGGCTCGCCGTGTACAAAGGAGGCATTATTTTTTATTATTATTTCTTTTATTTCGTTGTCGGGAATGGCGGTTGACGGCAGAAGTTCCGGTGTTTTACGAAGTTTAAGGAAAACGTATCTATAAATATTTTTTAAATACCTTTTTTCATTTGGTGTTTTCTACTTAAATATGTACATATACATGTAATGTATAAAAAAATTGTGTTCTTTAAAAATTTACCTTTAGCGCTAAATGGACAGCTCGAGCAACCGTACGTATATTACATATTACGTGTTAAATATACCAAATTTTATTTTACTTGCATGTTTTACAGTTCATAATCCGTAAAAATACATATGTGGGTAATAGATTTTCGCCAGCAAGTATAATTTAAATACGTTTTACGACTCGCAATGGGCAGAAGCTCATGACGAAGTACCTCAGACAGATAGAATAAGAATTAGCTCTGTACTCTCAATTAAATCATGTAAGTATATTGATATCAGTCAAACCAATAGAAAACGATCCCGTTTTAATTGTATTATTTACACGTACCTAAAACGTGTCTCTGTGGCCTTACGAGTATCTCAAATCGATTTTTTTGCTAAAATAAAATTGTGATTCGATCAAAATATGATCGGTAATAATCGGTAGTGGGAGGTGGTGAAATATTAATGGTGCACCTAGGGTGACCATATTGAGATAAAACATGCCGTACTACTATTATACTATGTATTATTTTACTCTTAGAAGAGAGCGGCGAAAGTACGGAAGATTGGTAAGATAGAAATACATTCGGCACCTTCTGCCTAGGTCATAACTGATCTCACTTGATAATATAGAAATAAGAAAAATAGTAGAGTACCTACTATTTTTATTTTTGTTTTTATTTTTATTTCTGTGAATGCTGAAATAGCAAAGTCCAAAACCAATATCTTATGGAAAAGAGCCTCGATAAGCCTGTTAAGATCTGTTAAGATCATTGCTTACTTCCAGGGTCCAACAAACGCTATTATTTATAAATTTACATATACCTAGGTAAATTTATTATTGTGAAAATACCATAGACAAAATACTTTTCGTACGAATAAAATTTCATACAATTTTTAGCAAGTGCTACCGAACAGTTCACAGCATTTCACGTCATTATTCATTTACATCTAGTTGTTTGTCTCATACAAACAACGTCCTTGTGCATTGTATGAACATGCAATATTGTTCTCTTAACGGCTTACAAACATAACACTAACTGTATATTGCGATATCACTTCAGTAACTGAAATGTATGTGTTGTAACGTTGGGACACGTTTGAGATCGTTTTTTTCTGATTACATATGTTTCTGACCTTAGAGTCGGTGAAAATGATATCAAACCCCGTTTATTACTTTTGGTTGAATATGGCCCTGAGTGTTTTTAAATGTGTAAGTTCGTAATTTATATATCGGACACGTGAACGAAGGTATACTTTTCGCGATAGCATCGCGACGGTACAGCGATCGTCGCGCAACTCTATCACTACCACGACAATCCTAAGACATGTAAAATCTGCTAACCTGCACTTGGCCACAGTCAACAACAATTATCTCTTAATTCCCATTAGCTTTGGTCACCCTGCAAACCCATTGCAAGTGAGTCAACAAGTAGCGTGACCAGTGTCATTAGGCCAGCCTTGGACTGCCCTGGTCCCCCTGGTTCGGATTTTTACTTATCTATCAAATGTCATTCATGTTTCGGTGAGTTCACAAAGAGGTATTTTTGGATTAAAGATATTTAGATCAAAGTTAAAGTGTTAAATACTGTAGGTACGTAGTAAACTAAACTATCCTTTGTTAGGCGGATAATACGATCAGAGGATATTGTATCTAATCATGGATGATTGTTCTGTTAGAGGTGAGTTATTGTATTTGATCCCGAAGCTTTAGGTTGGAGATGTGTATGATTGGTTAATCGATTTACTCTATCCACGAAATATATTTCTAAACACGGCTTCTTTTGCGATCCAAATAAGGTCGGATATTTTATCATAATTTAGCGTTATTTAGTTTGGTGTGATAGTGATTTTAAAAGGTATGTATAGTGGTATTGGAAAGTCCGACAAAAATCTCAAGTTAAAATTCGACTCTACGAGTTCATCTTTAAAATCGTGCTTCCATTTCAAGGAAGTTACAAGCGGAAGTTTTTTTTTGTAACAAAAGGCAATGTGTAAATGTCTTTAAAAACATACTTGCGTTTTTGACTAACAATTAATGTGTATGTCTATTCAAAGATTTTACATCTGTTAATGCCTATTTTCATAACTGTTTAATTATGGACACCTAACAAAATCAAACACCGACATTGGCAAACAGATACTGGCAAAATCGATAAAGTTGTCTGCCTTGAATTTCATCGTTCTGCAACCATTTTTATTAATGCCATCGGCTTTGTTATATTTAACAAATATTTCACCTCCACCTTTACCAATCAACCTACATTGATAAAGAATGCATTTACGCATTAAATCCTCATCAAATCCCCAGAGCTTTTATTTAAATCGGTTTAGCATTTTAGTCGTAAATCTTAAAAGACAGACCAGGAAGGTTACTAGCTCATACATAAAATTTATTATACATATGTAAGTGTGTTATGCGTAAGTACATTCCAATTTTGCATTTGAAAGATGACGCACTGAGTCGGTGTCGAACGTACGTTATTTTTGTAAAACAGAACACTTATTTATGAGCGCTCTATATTTATTGAACGTTAGTTTAAACAAAGAGAGCGCTTATAGCTCAGATACGAACTTTAGAACGTACATTGTCGGAGAATTTTTAACAATTTTTCATTTTTAACATTGATTTAGGTATAGTTCATATAGCCTGATTGGTCATGTTCCCCAGTTGTCTGAATTGTCGGCAAGAAACAAACCGGCAATGGGTGGCAGACGTGTTGAAAATATTAAGTTTATTATTACTTTAATTAGTTAATACTTTTGGTAAAACGCTAACACCATGATGTACCGCTAAATGTACATGTATGTTAAATTATTAAAATTTAAATTAGTAGTAATAAAAAGAAGTAGTATAAAGACGAAAATATACCATCTTATCGTAGTATACATGAAAAGTGATCTAGACACAAACACTATCAGCTGCTATTTTCAGACCACGTCAATGTAGGACAAAGACAAACTTATGCTCTTTAATGTTTGTGGGAGTGAGACAACAATTTATTTTACAAATAACACCTTCTACATTGCTTCTGAAAGATTTCTTTTGTGGGAAATATGTATTATTTTATAGACAAATGGGAAGTCATTTTGTTTTGTTTTTATCTTATTGTGTTTAAGGTAATGCAGTGTAACATTGCAACAACGATTATGCGGCATATATGTATATATGTAGGTAAATGTATGAGTAACAAGCAATACCTACTACTTAACGAATGACTTACATCCTTATTTAAAAAGCCGGTTTTGTGCCTCTTAGAGGAAACCTACACTATTAAAGAATTTTACAACATCTTATCGAGGAAAAAAAATATGATATATTATACATGTGTAGGTACCTACATAACGCAATGTTGTTTAGTACATAATTTACTGTCAATGTAACTAGAACGTGCTTGAAAATTAACATTGTTAGGTACATACATATGTATGTATATGTTGGTAAGTTTCTTCTCTCCTTAGTTTTTAGTCGAACGTGTGCTGTGTGATGTAATATTGTGTTCATTATGTTGTCAGTTTAAT
>DWMF01002466.1:0-10094 GCA_018244815.1 Parelbella polyzona
TCTAGATTTGTATTTTATTTTGAAAACATGTTTTCTGCTATTTAATCACAAAACATGTACATATATGTATACAATACAATTTACTAGTTACGACAATATCCATTCATGTCATGTATTAATAAATGTCATGTGTCATTGTCGGTACATCAGAAGTTGTTGTAGTCATTTGAAATATTGAATTCTAGAATGTTCAGATGCAATAAAACATGGCCAAAAATTAAAAAAAAATTACATTAGTTTTGCATGATTTTAGTGTTGAAAATATAGAAACATATTTAGCGACGCCCTAATTGATATCTTCTTCATCGTTCTTCCAGAAAAAGTGTCGTTGCTCTCCCGCTTATTCAGACGAAGCGGCCGCAGCAAGCAGACCCGCGCGATGAGCACTTTCTCTGCCCAGTTCCCGCCCACCGAGTGGTTCAACTCCAAGGCGGTGCACCTACATTGCGTCGCAACGCAGACCAATTCCAAGGTGAGCTTCCAACACAGTCTAATAATATGTAACTATGATAGTCAAAAATACTATATAGACTCTATTCGTCCTAAATTCTCGTGAGTTGTTTTTATTCGAGTGATACCGGTTATATCTAATCTTGCGTTTCTTTTTGTTTTCAGGAGTCGTTGCAGAGTCAAACTTCATACGTGTCATCGTACTACGACGGTTCGGAAATTAGCAATCGGTCGTCGACACTTCCTCGGAGGCACAAAAGACATCTCTCTACCGAATCAGGGCTTGCCGGTTCTGTACAATACGATCACTCGCCAGTGAGACATTCGAGTCCAAGTTCCGGAAGTCTTCCAAGATCAACTTTGAGCAGGAGTTCAACGAACAAAACCATCTTAGATCATTTCGGATCTCCACAAAGACACAGCGATCCCAAACTAAGGGATAGTTCCAGCGGCAGCTTGCGAAGGGTAGACTATTCCGATCATGTAATGTCAACTAGCGGGCCATCGAGCTTGGAGAGCACTAGCACACATCGAACACCAAGAAAAGAATGTAAAAATGGGCAAATAGACAACCAAAATTCGCCAATGAAAAGGAGCTACCACACGAGTGGTAGCAGCGGTCATTCCAGCTTAGAATCACACATATCAGACCGCACACTGAAACCTTCACCTAGTCATAGCAACGGAGCGCCGGGTCTTAGCAGAGCACAATCTCTGGTCAAAGTTCAAAGTTTGCAGAGTTCACCTAAAAGTTTACATAAGTATAGGACGAAACCACCGATAATCGGTGGTGAAACTGTAAAGAATGGAAAAAATATTTCACCCAAAACTTCACCAAAAAACTGCCAATCCACACCCAAAAAAACCGCTACCCCTTTGCATAACAAGACTCTTGGGGCTAAAGTAGAGAATCCAGCCACAACAATGCTTGCAAGTTCTAACTCTAATAATTCGATTACTCTTAAAGTCACAACTAATACCATTTCGCAGAACGGTGGAACGAACACCAAAGTGTATGTACAAAATTCTCCGGTTCGTTCAGTTATTACTTTTGAAAACGGAAAAGTTACCGAAACTAGTAATGGAAGCAACATTTATATTATTAACGACGACAGACAAGTGGTATCCGTATCTCAAAACGGCGTAACTAATCAAACGACAAAAAACCCAACCGAAACTTCATTTGATGTATCTGTTGAAAAGAAAAAACAAATGTATCAAGAACAAGAGCCGATCAAAGTTCAGGAAAACAAATTCAATAAAAATTCGATGCACGATATAGGAATGAATAACAATCGCAAATTATCATTGCAAATTGGCGGAGCGACTAATAATAATAGCTTTATATATAAAAATCAATTAAATAATACCAATGAAGTTGCATCTAATCCGTCTTCGCCTGCTATACACAACAACATACACAATTTGGAAACAACGACGAACAGCAATCCGTCGACTCCCACTAAGAGTTACGACAACATAATTGGATCTTTGGGTGGTCTAAGGTACCAAAAAAATGCTCTATCCTCAGCAAACAGCGGTATTCAAACGAATATAAATTCGAATAGCGAACTAAAAAGTGTCGATTTATTAAAAAAAGCCGCAGCATTACAAATGCTGAACGGTCTCCCAAACGTACACAATCACAACAGAATGAGTTCTGAATCGATAGCGAATTTATTAACGAAGGGCATTGACCAGAAACCGACGGTGCTCGGCTCGGAACCAAATCTGGCGTTGAAAAAGCAGGAACCAATAAAAGATATTAACACTTCAACTGAGAAGATAAATTGCTTAGAAAACAAACAGAAAAGGTACAGCCTAAGTCAGGAAGGCAAAAAGGACAATCAGGATTTTTACAATTTTCCGAGTCTAAGCGACTTGAGCTTTAATTTCACTAGTTTAGCAGCACAGAAAATTTTGAAGGGCGTCAGTATAAATAGCGTGGATACGTTGGTCGAATTAAACATGGCCGCCAACTCCGAAAAGCAGAACAATCGCGATGTCGCCGCGGTGTGCACCGACTTCGGCCTTGTATAGTACATAAGAATTGTTAATTTTGTTAAAATGTACAATAGTAGCCTTAACACATAATCATAAGCTAGTTGTATTACTTATTCATAACTTCTTCATAACATACCTATTTTAGATTCGCAATATAATTATCATAGTTAGTTTGATCTTTGTACTCATTTGAGATTTTGTACTCCCAACTAAATGAATTTATCCCTTACATGTATCCTTCTAATGAATTTTTTAGTCTTTACTAACTTATCATCGAAAGTATCAACGTAGGAAAACAATGTATCGCAGTATTCATTTGAACCGATGTTATCGTAAGGTTCGGTAAATTCTTAGTTTGTAACTCGCGCGAAATGTATTGAGACAATAAATTATCCTTATGTGTATTGGCCTAAGAACTAACCATCCAAAAGGAAATTTAGTGCCTAAGAAGAATTAATAATTGCCTTAAGATCGTAAACTCATTATTAACGTATTAGACAACTGTATACTTACTTCCATTTCGCTAACTTCTTGCACATTTACTTCAACTATCACTCTTTTAGTACCTATTAAAATTACCTACCTTTTTCCACACATTTGCACTTCTGTTCGTGCCATCACACTTTCCAGCGACAAAGTTGAGTACAAACTAGAATACCTTTACCCATAAAACAGATTCCATCCAATGATGGGAATTTATAACGACTCGTTTTGTAAAATGTCATGTATAAGTGCCATAAATAAAACCATAATATAATGTGAGAAGAGCAAATCAGGCAATGGGATTGGTAATGAATGATTGGTTGACATTATATTAATTTGTTCACTGTACTCAAAGTGCAGGCGAAATAAAGGGTAATATTTATTCATTAGGAAATATAATCGAAAGTCAATGCATATTAGTTTAAGTGTTCAGTAACGCCATTTGTAAAGATGTATTAACAATATAAGTTGATGCTTTAAAACTGTGTATTTATTTTTCCTCATACATTCATTTTTACGAAATATATTTTGGCTTTATGTACTTCAGGCCTCAAGTTGTAACAATCTTTTCTTAAAAATTCTGAGCAATATAACACAGAAAACCGGTTTTTCTGTACTCTGCACATATATTTACAAGTGGCCATGGAACTAAAAAATTGCAATTTTTACATTCTCTAAACGGGAATATGCACCAAATGGTGGTCATTTAAATGTTTAAATTAAAATGTGTAACTTTCATTCAATTATATTTCTATTAAACTGTCATATTTTAGATTCAATTCACTAATAACTGAACGAAATGTTAAGAAAAAGTTCTGTTTGGAATCCTTATGATTATATTATCCTTGATGACTAAGCAGGTATGCCCCATGTCCAATTCACAAATGCTCAATGCCTCCAATTCACAGAGCCAACACAGGTGATTCAAATAATGTTTCTTTCTTAGTAACACCATTAAAAAAAACACTAACAATATCCTGATAAACTTTAAGTATACCATTCACATTACTCCTTTGCCATCCCATAAATTCTTCGAAAACGTTAATAGCAATAATTATAGCAATAAAATGGCAAAAAAATTATATTTTAAAATGTACGAGTATCAAGAGTGTTGTGAACATGCATACATGTTTACATGAGTCATTCTATTTTTTTGCATGGCTTTTTAGAGAAAGGTTTTTATTAAAATCCTGGCATCCACCTTCTAAAGTATTTATGCTTTAAAAACATAATAAATACTTACAAGAACAGTACAGGAAAACATAGTGATGAAACCTTGTCAGTAGAATTATCCATGTTGTTCACTAATGTGTAAATTGGCCTTAACTCTCTCAATATGAGAGGAGACCCATATTCCAACAGTGGAATGACAAATGGTTGATTATTATTTATAGTATTGTTTTATACTAGTACCCAACCAAGGAATCGAAACTAAGATATTTTGATAAGCAGTCATACTAGCAACATTCCACCAATAAGGCAGTCTTGAACATGTTCATAACAATTGAACTTAAAGGCTTTTTATAGATAAGAGGCTTGCAAATTGATTTTCTTTACTTCTGTTCATACAAGTATTTACAATATAATTCTACACTGACAGGGTACTGGATTATCACCAACAGTGGTTATAAATGAAAAAATAAAACATAATTGTGACAAAATATAAAATTTAATTAATGCTAATTTAAGTACCTATTAAAATTACCAAGTGCCATACAAACATAACTAAATTAGGAGCAAGCTATAGTGCTATGCTCCATTACATCTATTACTTGAGTTGGCTCGGTCTCTGGATGATTTTTAATAGAATTCAACCAATCGTCAGTCGGATTTATCTTTTTAGGATCTGAGTCTGAACTTTCACTTTTATCATCTTCTACGTTTGGCTTATTATTTACACTAGCAGTTTGCTTACTTTGAAATGAATCCTTTCCATTCTGTTCATTTGAATGCAGAGGCAACAGTAAATCCATATCTCGTAATGTCTTTGAAATCTCTTCTGTTTGGATCCCAATGGTACACATCCGGGTACAGGTTCTGGTTTTCTCTTTCACGTCAGCGTTTTCTATAGCATTCAACTGTTCCTTGTCATATTGAGCTAAATCCTCTATAATATTATAGGAGCATATATGGTTACCGTCGGGGCCCACGCACTCCTCCAACGTAAAAGTGCTAGCATCAAAATTAAGGTTCTTAAAATCTATTACACCGTAATTATTAACATTATCTAATAAAGTGGACTCGTTTTCGTAATATATATGAATATTCTGGACACAATTCCTTTTCGTATTTTTGTCAACTTGGCATTGTTTACGTATAGCGTCTAGCTGTCTCAAAGTTTTCAACTCCCTCGCTTTAAGTGTAGCATAAATTCGGGCAAACGAATCTCGCACAATAGCCTTTAACTGTAACACAGAAGACTCATTGTAAAATAGTGATGGAAATTTGGACTTTAAAATATAATGCATTTTCAGAAAATACCCAATACTTACATTTTCTATATTCTTTTCAAATTCATCCAATTCATTCGCCATGTTTGTTTATTTTCCATTTTAATATGTCAATTTGACAACCACCTGCGTTACCAATGCTATTTTCTTTATGCCAATTTAAATTTTATACGCGTTTATTACATATTCATAATTGATTTTACTAAAGACTAGTGACAAAATTGTTGAAAATAACAGATCGCATATAATAATACTGTATAATAATGTTATTTTTAATAAAATAACACGCTGTTTTTGTTTCATCACACTTACAACAGACTTGGTCTTAATGTAATATAGGTTACTATCTATGGTTATTACAGTCAACAACTATAGCTTTCACGAAATAGTTTTCATTACTATGGTAATGGCAATTTATTACATCAAAAAATAATTTGAACTGGCTACACCATTATTAAAGAATTGTCAATTTCAAAGTCGTAACTTTTTTTTAAATATTTGTCGACTGTAGCATTATTAAACTTCCACTATTTATTATTCTTTGTAATGCAAGAAATAAAATACCTATTTATCGAATTATCAAAATATGACCCAAGAAAATCAACGATATGTTTATTTAGGTGATCTTTATGTACAGACCGTAATACAAAAACTTGCAACATTGTAAAAAATGAAACCACTATTGATTTTTCGTCTGACAGCGCTGCTTGAAAAGGAAAACATTGTTTCGATTCGGACATAGATTCTGCTCATAAATGGTATTAAAATATTTGATTCATTGCGCTCTGTAGGTACCTACTGTTTGAAATAAAAGATTTGTTTGTGGTGTTTGAGTGAATCAAAATGAGTGAACTAAGGCATCGGCGGGGTGAAGGCGACGCCAACGATAAAGTGGAAACTGCAGGAGAATCAGATCACGTAGATATATTTGTTAAATTTTCTATGGAAGGGGATATTAATTAATTTTTTTTTATTAACAAATTTCTTGCAATTGCTAGGTGGACTCCGAGGAAGAAAAGGTGTTAGAGGAGAAGTACGTAGACGAATTAGCGAAAACTTTGCCTCAAGGTACGGATAAAACTCCTGAGATTCTCGACTGCGCACTTTCCGGGCTTTCATCGAGGTAAAATATTTATTATATTCTTCCTATTTGATTTCGTGTCATGGAATATTAATGTTCTTGTAACCAATTCTCCTTGGTTTATGGTTTTAAGTTATAATTACTATTTTGAATAGATGAAATATAATGTAGTGGTCAGCAACTGTTTTGTCTGGAGTAAGGATGCATTATTTATATTTAGCCAATTAAATTTTGTTTCATTTACATAATATTAATTTTAAAAGTACAATTTAAATTTGAGTTTGATATTTTTAGGTCTAATTTTATTATTATGAGCAAGGGCATTTTTATTATTCCACCAATTTTTTGACATCGGTAATAATCAAATACTTACTTTGTAAAGATGGAGAAACTGGGTGATTCGAGGCATCTTCACCTGGCTGATGATTGGAGGATTCTGCTTGCTGATCTATGGAGGACCTCTAGCACTTATGATAACGGTAAGTCACTATAACATTTCTTATTAACTTTAATCACAATCTCCTTAGTAAAAAAAAATAAAGTATTGTGTGCCATACTTTATATCTTCATGAAAGTGTAATATATGTTATTGTATATATATAGTA
The DNA here is from genome assembly GCA_018244815.1 of Parelbella polyzona. Classification (NCBI taxonomy): domain Eukaryota; kingdom Metazoa; phylum Arthropoda; class Insecta; order Lepidoptera; family Hesperiidae; genus Parelbella; species Parelbella polyzona. The sequence goes on from DWMF01002466.1 coordinate 7,074, forward strand.
AAGTATATGTTATATATGATAATGCATATGTTATATATACTGATACAGATTTCATGAAGATTGACTAAAAAAAATATATTTCTCTTTATCTCTTGTTCTGAACAGTAACTTAATATTGTTTGTGGCAAATGTTTCAGTTGAAAGCTTTTGCACTTTTCTATCTCCATAATATACCTAATGTTTATCTAACTACATCTTAAGCTGAATCTCACCTTTCATCAGGTGAGACTGTAGCCAAATGTAACTAAAGCTAAATAAAAAAAAAACTGATTGACTGTTTTTTATGTATTATAAATCACTGTGTCTTCTACAAAATAGCTCTCAATTATACACCTATTATTAACTATTAACTATTTAATTAGAAAATATGTATTTCATGAATATATAGTATCATTGTAGTCAATTTTCGACATAAACAAAAAAATTTTAAGAATGACATTTTCTCATAACTTGTGGATATAAAAATATATACACTGAGAAATATATTTATTTCAAAGCTTTGTTCATTGTACTGTGATGACTGTATCAATTAACAGAATTTTCGATGTCCAGTCAAAAATGTTTTTTAATTTGTTATAAAAAACAAGTCATAATCAGGGTTTTTGTTTCCATATAAACATGCAATTAATAATCTTGTTCTTACATACATTTAAGTGTAATATGATGTCTACAACTGTACAAGGTCACAACTGATTTAAAATTCAAATTTTATTCAAAGTTTTACTTACAGAGTTTCTTTACATACATAATTTATTAGCTTCTTTGAAAAAATCAAAATTATGTTTTGTCTAAATCAACAAGTATTATTTATAAACAACTTTTGCTATAGAAATTTTCATAAAAAATAAAAACAGTAATGTGTATGTTAAATATATACACACTCATATAACAACATAGTTGACACAGCAGCTATCTGAGCACTAATTAACGGCATTCAACATTTAAAAGCTGAGAATGTTGACATTATAGGACCCATATTTCTGTGAATGGGTATGAGATGATTACAAATGAAAGAGTTGCAAGCGCGACTGCTGATTGGGAAGTCCTGGGTTCAAATCCTGTGTTGGGTACTATTCGATTTTTCGAGAGGGTACTATACTCATATATTTCACCTCTTACGTTTACCTGTCCCCTGTCATGTGACCAACGAGGCAGTCAAGGCAATTAATACTCGTAAATAATTTAACTACTATAACTTATGTTAGCCTTTTACCCTAATCAATATATTTTATTTTCATTGTTTCTATGTTGGTAACAAGATTAAGGTATTAGAAACCTGTTCCGGCCTCTCTACTTATCGACTTGACAGCTCAACACAACAAATTACATAATTGTAATATCATATCTTTAAGGCTTTCATACAATAATTTTATTTTTCAATGTTACTCTTTCCAGTAGAGTTGTCACTTTTCTCTTTAAAAATATATCTGTTAAATTAAATCAATTCTGCTATACTGTTACAAACATTTATCAAAACATTTATTCACTTGAGTGCAAATCTAAGCCCCATGTACTATTTTATTCTGTACTCTTTTCCTAGTTGATTTAAAATACCGTTCTTTTTAAAATACCTTATGACCTTTATCAAGACTCACATCCTTTCCACACCAAGCAATAACATTGGATGACAGTTGTTGTCTCAAGTTTTAATACTGTGAGGCATACATTTTCCTAGGACGAAATGTAGTATTTACTATTGACTACCACCATGAGCTATCTCTAGGTACACATGAATAATCTTAATATTATTATATATTAATCATTTGTTAATATAACATTTGTTCTGCATCTCATTGCATTATCAATAACAAAATTATCAGCATATTGTACAAGACTTTATATTATGATCGTTAGATTATTCAAAAAAGGATCATAAATCATTTAAAAAAATGTTATATGTTTTCTGAATTGTTTTTGTTACTTTACTGTTTACAGTCTGATTATAATAAAATTTATTTATATTAATGAGCAAAACTATTGATCTACATATAAAATTACCATTCAATTCAATTCTTAGTTATTGCATTATGTTTAATTTCCTTTAATGTCACTTCTTAGGTACTATCTGACATTAAGGCTAATCAGTTCCATTAATTCAGGTCCTTTGCGTCCAAGTGAAATGCTTCGAGGAGATCATCAACATTGGATATGCGGTCTACCGAGTGCATGGACTGCCTTGGTTCCGCTCCCTCTCCTGGTACTTCCTGCTGACATCCAACTACTTCTTCTACGGGGAGAACCTCATTGACTACTTCGGTGTGGTGATTAACAGAACTGTGAGTATGTGTATTAAATATTGTAAAAAAAAATCGTTACAACCTGTAATCCCCGAAGGGGTAGGCAGAGGGGTGTACTACACCTCCACATTTCCAGTTACGTTTTAAGTCCTATTGAATATTGTAGTTTTTTTTAAATGGATGTAGTCAAAAATTAGTAGTGGTCAGCAATTATAAATTTTATTGTATGTGGCTATGTTACATTTCCTGTTCCGGTACACAATTTTATTCCTAAAAAAATTATATGTATATAGCAGATAAGAGAACATTATGACGATAATAAGTCTTATGAAGCTAATAAAAGATTCTATTATGGTAATAAAAAATCATAATTAGGACGAGTAAAAAGTATTATTATTATAAGATTATGTGTATGAAATGTGTCACATGTACCTTGAGACTGTTAAAAATTTAATATTTCTATATTATAAGTATAGTGCATAACATTGTTACACGTTTGGCTGGAAGCCGCTAATTAAATTCGTTGATTCAAAAAAAAACTGAATGTTTGGTTATGGAATTGGACGTTCTGCCTGTTGATGACAGTTGTTTCAGAAGAAACGGTTTTTATTTTCCCGCCCTAACGGAGAACGCATGTCATGGCATTCGAAAACGTGCCTGTAGCAGTTTAATAAACGACCAATTGTTATTGAAAATAATAATATTTATTACAGGTAACCGTCCTATAACAAGGCATTCTATAACACGGTTTCGCTATAACACGATTCGTAAATTCCGGACACCC
>DWMF01002467.1:0-10094 GCA_018244815.1 Parelbella polyzona
CAGATTTCCTGCTATTAACATTATGATTATCGTACGTTAAGATTTATTTCTATTATTACATGATACATTAAAATTCATATATGTACTGCAGAGTAATACTTTACATAAATCTGTCAGTATATAGCATCTACCTCTTTGTATGCAAAGTCATATAATAATAAAATTTATAATTGGACTTATACATTGTGGCGTTAATAATAATTTATGCTAAAAACATGCATTCTATTGAATAAAAATAAATGACATTAAATCATACCATAACATATTTTTATTTATATACTAATATAGGTAGCAGTTACAACATGTCTTAATAAAATTTCATTCATACTGCCTATTATAATTGTTTTCCTTGTTGGTTCCAATACTATGAATTGTGTATATTCGTAGATCCGAATTACAAAAATAGTACGAAAACCTGAGAAAAAACCCAAACACTACTTCAATATCTAAATGGAAATAAACCTTAGAATATAATACCGCAATTAAATATTCGACCAAAATTTCAATCACTTTATACTATTATTTTGAAGAACAAGAATCTTTTGGGTGTGTGAGTGTACCACATGAGTGTGAGTGTGTGTCCGTTATTGTGCTTGTTGTGTGCTGTCATTACTATAGCTTGCATGTAATGGCATTGTTTCTTGTTTATCCAGAAGTAGGTACATGTAGGTGTGGAAACGAGTTACGTTTCTGCTGCTAGGCGATTTAGCATTTTATAAACACTATTGTTTGTAATCTTATCCTTATTGCGAATGCAATATATGATCAGACGGAAAATCTTTATCAGTTCTAAAATACCCACTTTATTGTTTTAACGAGTCTTACCGCGAACGCGTAAAAGTTGAGCGATTGATTTTTTCTTCATTTTTTAGTTTGGAAACAGAAAGATGAATATAAATATATATATTTATTATTGATTGCGATATCCTAGCGAGCTTTGTAGACAGCTTAAAATATGTAGAACTTAGCATTCCTAAGCTTGGTTAGATATACTCGTAGGATAGTTGACCGCTAGATATAAATTTCTATAGTCATTTCCGCAATAAAAAGCATGAAGCATTCCGAAATAGACTCGATTACTAAGCCATATAGAAGGCACAATTTTTTTGTTTTTATATGACACAAATATTCGTTATCTCAATATTACAGGACACGAATATTTGAACTCAATATTATATGACACGAATATTCGTTAATTCAATATTCCATCAACTACCAGAAAAGGCGAATCCTTTTAAATGGCTTTTTAATAAAAAAATGCATTTCAATTTTACACAGCGATAGTCAAACAAGTGTCTAATGTTGGAAAACACTCGAGAAAACCAAGTAGACGCGGGTGACCGAATTACGTCCCGCGTGGATCGATACAATCTGGCCTTTCAAACTGTTCGGATTAGGTAGCGAAGCTAATTGTTAGATTAATCGCTACCGAATGTTACAGCCTTAGCATACTGCGTTGAAACGTCTATAGAGATTGTGAATGTTTGCTGAATAAAATACGTTAATACATTTATATTCACATTTGAATTGTTTTCGGTATTGTGTTCTTCTCAGTCTGGTGTGGTGAATTGTTGACAAAAAGCCCATTTTACAGTAATGCATCTTAAACTTAATTCACGAAATCAAATTGACCACAGATATAATTAATGCTATCCTCCATCGACCGATCATTGCATGGTGCCATTAAAACGGTCAGCGTTAAAAAAAATCACACATCTATTAAACTGATTAGATTCTATACGTAATTTATTGTCAGCCGTATAAGCCAGTCGCCGGACTGGGCACAATGCCCGCTAGAGTAAGATAGATAGAGGTTTAGTGAGAGACAGGTATAGTGGGCCTTGCAAGGTGATTTCAGTTGCGTCTACGCAAGCTTATGGTCAGGTTGTAACGCACACAGGCGCGTTCTCGCGCGCCTTTTTCGAAATCGCGATGTCACAAAAATAATAACACAGCGTTATGTTCCAATACGATTCCGATTTGAATGAATCGGATACCCGGACTGTATAATTAACGATGAATATCAAAGGGACTCTACATTATAAGTGTTTGTAAAACTTTCTTTAGGACCCTGTTTTGAGAGTGCGGGTTGTGAAAATATCATAGTTAGTGGACTTTTTTCGATAAAACACAAAACCAATGTTGTCGTTCGTAAGTGACATGTGCTCCGAATGTTTTGGTACACTGGAACCAAATTGAGATTATGTTTTGTTTACAAAATTAACTGTGAAGTGCAGTTAGAACAAGTCTTTCGGTGTTACAAGGTGATTATTTTTTATTAACTTACTGTTTATCTTTGGTAACATAAAGCGCATACTAATTGTGTTTGTCTAGCGGTAAAAGGAGAGTTTTTGTAGAGATAAAATATAATGTCCATTATAACTATGTCTTCGAGTGTCTGTTGTACTTATGTGCGCTTGATTGCAAGTGCCGATACATAGATTTCTAATGTACATAGGGACGCAAACTAGGATGACTATTTCATTATTTATGTTTCCGACTCTATGCAGTATAATTATATGTCTCACGGTAAATATTGTTACAAATTAATGTTATTAAATAAAAGATTAACGGGCTCTACAATTACACAACATTAGTATAAAATCTAAGATACATAGAAGAGACGAAACCTTATGTTCTGAATAAATTAACTACATTTTCCGTTTAGGTACCGTTTAATACAAGTTTAACTACTGTATCACGTTTGCATATAAATCACAGCAGTATCATAATATAAAAAAAATATCAAACAAATTCTGAAAACAGGAAAATTGCAGTGGCAACTCTATTTTTATTCTAAATTTTAAACTGACTATTAATAGTGAATCACAAGTTTTATTATGATATACATACTTTTTAATCGATTGATGATTTACGCATTAATACAGTTTTAGTAACAAATCCGCGCAAAATCTAAAACTTCCTCCTACCAATTCTAATAAAAACACTAATGTTAATAGATATTTTTAGATACATTTGTAATTTCTGTAGTCTGTTCACAATAAGTCTGTTGAAAAATTGGATTATGTTATATAATTAACATAATTCGTTATGATTATTAGTACATCCATTCACGAATAAACCTGTCCACTGCAAGGCTTAGTTTACACTTATTCACATCGCTAACAAGTGCCTAGGGCCCACGCAGCCAGGGAAATGACAGCTACACCCGCTGCCGACCAGCTCCACAGCCTCCCAAATGTCACATAACAATGTATTTAGTGCGGATTTGCGCGTGAATTAGGACCTGGCAGCTATAAGTTTATCGTGCTTATTGTTATTTCGCCACAAATCCACAAGTATTAAGCTATTTTATATTCAACAATCCCAGCATAAATTGAAATGAATATTATACTGCAATATCAAATCAATGATAACCAATTTAACATAAATTTTATATATTACTACTTCGCAAACAATTTCAAACAAAACTCTCGAACTCTATATTTAGTGCTCTTAAAAAGAATGACAATTAAACAATTCATTTATTTAAAAGGACAGTGATGTAGTCATTTATGTAGCGTCTGCAAAAGTTCTCTCTATTAGAATTTGGCAAAGATATTTATTTAATATCTAAGACGTAGACGTAGCAAACCGTAGACGTCGTCCCTTCATTACTTATCAGGGCTAAGGCGTAATTTACACTACGTCACCTCGGTAACAAGTGCGTAGGGCCCACGCGTTTAGGAAAATGACAGGCACAGCCGCTGCCGGCCAGGTGCACTGCCTCCAAATGTCACAGAACAATGTTGTTTGTACGGATTTGTGCGTGAGCTAGAGATCCGAGACTTTACAATTTATTTATTTATTTATTTTATTTACAATCATTCTTTACTACTCTTTTAAAAGATGCTGTATAAAAAAGTAGAGTTTGAAAACCATTGTATAATCGAGAATATCTTAACCTTAATAATTAAGACTACACTATATCCGAGTTAAAAATAGTGTTAATTAATGATTTCTAAAACAGAGAAGTGTAATATATTATTAATAATATTAAACAGATAACGTAAACAAATTAATTGTACATTTTAAAATCTTAAATGATTTTACTAACGATGTATACAACAATATAATATTTGTTGTATGCTATGTCTTACGATAAGCTTTTAATGTATCGCATCTCTGACCGCAATGCAACTTTCTATCACGTGAGATTGCGGTTTGACATTACCTCGTATATAATTAAACGTCAAGGATGCTCTTTAATACCAATTTTATATTTTGTTTTGTTGTCCAACTTGTATGCAAAGACGATACAATTTATAAAAAATGTCCTATCACATACGTAACTTTAGAGTAAAAATCTCAAGGACCCTTTCTCCTGTATATTAATGGTTAGTCAGCTCGTTTTTTATATACCGCTAGATATTAGCTGTGAAGCAATAATCATATGTTGAATATTTCGTCCAATTAAACAAATTTAACAAACATAACTTGTAAAAACAACGAATGGAAAACACGGCATAATTAAGCTGATTGTAATAAAAATAAAAGACAGTAGCAGCTCAAATATAAATATTACGTACACGACATGTTATACTAATCTGTCGCACAAATGCTTCTGGGTTTAATTTCCTGCTACATAAGATATTAAAAATAATTATATGTTTCTATTTTGAATCAGGTTGTTGTTGTTTAAGCTATCTGCTCATATCTGTGGTATATTCCTAAGTATACCCCGCCATAAGGGACATCATAGAGTGAGGTTATTTGTGTAAACGTAGGATTTTTAAAACATGCACAACTCTATAGGATTAAACCTCGACGTACGGGTACATGAACAAGCTGCAGCTTGTACGTATGAGATCGGACTTCAGAAGTAGCTTGCGATCGACACAAATCTAAATAATTTTCCAAAAATTTTAATGAATTTTGCTTTTACCCGTTTCACAAAAACAAATTATAGTAAAAAGAAAAAATCTTAGTTCTGCATAATAATGCATAAAAATGCTTAGTAGTTGCAGTGTCAAAGTATCTGCAATTACATTACATTCTCTTTTCTATAAAAGACATCTATTTTTATCAATAGAAACGGTTTTCTTTATATTTTACAAGATATTTTACGGGTTGTTTAGTGCGTTATAACTCTATTCCACCCAAAACGTCATTTAATACTTATTGCAATTATCATGCAGCTTTAGTAACATCTTACTATTCAGTTGTTACATGCTTACAGTAAGAACTTCAGTTACGGGAAAACTTTTCTATTGCTTTGATTACATTATTATTTACAAACGAACAGAGCTCCGTTTTCAGCAGGGAGATATAATTGCTCTGTTGCTGATTACATTGCAATACTCGGCACTATATTATCTTATTATTCCATCTAAAATAACCACAGATATAGGGTTATTACTTGGTACACATAGTGGCAGACGAATACCAGATATGAAGCGATGCGTACGAGATACAAATCAATTATTGTGCCCAGCTTTTGTTACAACCTGTCTTCGGCGGTGGACCGCGACGTATTCCGTAACCATGGCAACCGGGCCGGCTCACGTGAAGCGTGGAGAAATGATGGATTGCATGTTTTGTACGCTTTTATTAATGAGCACTTGAATGACGTATATTTTAATTAGATATATTGATTGTTTTTGATTGATTGGTAAAAAAATCACAATAAGTGATAGAGTCATTCAGTTTCCGCTAGGGACACGCTAACACGTGCATAGCTTTCTTAATGCACATAACAGTTACATAGTAGAAATAAATTAAACAAGACGTAAAGCAAAGCAATTGTAAATAAAACATAAAACGTGGATTTTGAAATTCAACATACTACTCTGATGTTAACTTAAAGAACTTATAAGGCACATGTGTAAAAATTTCCCAATTCGTATTTATGTAGTACTAATTATTATTGCCTTAACCATTCAATTTTAATAAGGATTAACAAAAACGACTCTACATTTTAACATCTTATACGAAATGGGGCTCGTTGAAGTCTTTAGTATGGACGAAACGTTGTCGCGTTATTTGTAACGAAAGGTTCAAGCTGTGAATAATTCATAATTAACGTTGTTAGTAATAATAAGGTGTGTCATAAAATGGTTGAAACTATAATAATTAAATGCGTCCATAAAGGGAAACAAGAAATTAGCTCCTCATAAACTATGTATGTGTCCGAATACTGGAGCTGTGACGACGAGTCTTGCATTACTAAATTAGTTTTTAATAATGCTAAGGCCGTTTAGTTATAAACTTACTGTATTTTTCAGGCTTTAACTTTATTTTTTATTAACTAAAATGTTAGTTCATTTAAACGTTTTTAGAGCTGGGAGTTGTTTATCGCCTTTAACCAACATAATTTTACCTTGTGGGGCTATTTAGGAAATTAGGAACAGTCTGTCCGAAATAACGTGAAAAATTTTTTTCGAATGACATTTTATAAAATAATGTATAAATGTTTCGTTCATATCATATAATGTTCGTGTATGTAATTAAACGAAAAGTAACATAATAGTTGAGATGATGATAATGGCGATGATACTAACGCTATTCTTTATTGGATAGCAAAATAGAAATAAAGTTATTTTAATATTATCAAGGCGGTAGGAGAAGATTATTTTTTAGGTAATAATCTCATTCAGATATCCAACGGGTTATTTAAACTAGGAAAAAATAGGATAAAATCTAGTTTCATAAATAGATACTAAAAATGAATATTTACCGACACTAGAAAACGAGACCAAATATAAAGGAATTAAAAAGAATATTTTAAAAAGGTATGAAATATTACAATGAACTGTCACATTTAACATAAAATACGTAAACAAAAGTGAAAACCTTTTTTAAGATTAGTTTCAAATAAAGTAAATATATTTTGCGACCTAGGTATGATTGTTCCTGATAATCTTAAATGCGTATTTTATCTGAAACAATAATATAATATTTATGACTTAAGACTTTTAGATCCTTGGCGAAACAGATATTAGAATATGTTATTCCTTCAATTGTGAACATAAATATAATATTTTAGTTTTATGGCATCTCAACAATATGCTTGTACCTATATGGCCATTTAAAATTGAAACATAATAATACGTATCAGCGATTTTGCTACTAAGGACAAAAAAACGACTTGTATACCATATTACTATGTAGCTTAGACCGTAAATAAAATTGCAGTTTCCAATCGGATCATTAATTGCCATATTATTCATAAATCCATTAACTTATGTAAGCGAATAAGTTAGTGCAACTCACAAGTAATCAATACGAGCATAAAGCATCGCGTGTTACGAAACAAGGATATCAAATGCGGGTCCAAATGCGATATAAATAACTTGAGAGAACGAACACAAAAAATCGCGAGATGCGATCGAAAATAGAGCTTCTCGATTTAAAATCGGAATGTTATCGGGAGGTTTCAATATACTCGATTATCGAATGTTACAAAACGACTAAACACACCTTCCGTGCGAAGTGGAACGCCGGGCGGCACGCAATGTGTTCTTTGTCGTTTTTTTAAATTTACACTTTCATTAGTCCACCCCGGTTTATTTATGTATCTAAATAAAGACACGATTGAATAAAATTAACAGTTTCTGCAGATTGAGACGAGGGCGTTAAAAGGAATCGCATGGATATATTTTTTTGTTGGTTCGATTCGACTTATTCGGAGGGCGAAATCAATTAATATAAGGAAGTTCAAGGAAAGTGAAATATACCCTAATATGCAGTATAAAACGTATAAATTATCTTTAATAATTCTAATGCTATCAAGCTACTATAACTTATATTTTATAACGCTGTATAACTAACGCCTTATGAAAACTATTTAGAGTTATTATAACCGTTGATATATAACTTTATTAAGTTCACTAATATTATCATTGTACAAAGTTTCGATATTCTTTTAATTTTCCTGTAAAGTTAGGAAAAGTTTGTAAATGCAAGTGTTGCATTTTCATTTTTAAGTATAAATTCTGTAGTCTGTAGTAATATAGTAAATGTATGTTGTGAAACTGGCGAATTGCTGCAAACATTTTCAATAACTTAAGCATCCATGCAAAATACTACAATAACAACAAGATGTCCAGGACATCATCAGTATTACGGAGAAACCCAGCCGATTAATAGGCAAATAAATCAGTGGGATGTCCATAAATAATCTTCATTGTCAGTTATATATACACTAGTAGTATTGCGTTATGAAGTATAAATTAATATTAAACATAAAAAATAAATAAATTATACAACAACAAAAAAAGAGTTACGCATTTGACAGTGTCCGTTGTTTTAACGTATGGCGTGTGTTTATAATACCTCTTGTTCACGAGACAGTTTAAAGGAAACTCAACCTTACGTACCAGTAAATATAGGTCAAATATTATAAACACAGCACCTATACAAAGTTTCGATATTCTCGTTAAAACTACAATTGATCATAAACCCGCCTACGCGGTACGGTATAATGACTTGTGTGGTTTGTCTTTTTACATTTTTATTATTAATTCACACATACATTGTTTTAGTGTGTTTATTGTTCGAACCTCTTTGTTTTTATATATTGTTTCGGAGTTTTATGAAGTGGTAAATACTGGTGACAATGTAACGAGGAAATGTGGCCAGTTTTATAGCCGGGATTTCTTTTTTTTGGATATCTTATCTTTATCTTACGTTCTTTGTGCATATTGTGTGGTTATTAGACTAATATTCATGAAGGCTGCGTTCAATTAACATGACTAATGAGGACGAAACCCCCTCCTCCTTCGATTACCCCTCTCCTGGACCTCCAACTAAAGGAGAGCTGTCGCTTTAAGGCTTTTAACAGAGCTTAACGGCTTTTATCTCCCGATAACAGCCCTTAAGCGTTGCGTCGATAGTCGTTAAGCGTTAAGCCGAGACAGAGCGCTTAACATGTTCACCGGATATTAAATTCGCTTGTAAAATATTATATTTGGATGTTACTCTTTCTACAGTATACAGTTTGCATTTACGCAAATACTGCAAGAATTTCATTATTTATATTATCATCATCATCCGCGTTTGGATGGCCACTGTTTTACCTACGTCTCCCCTAATCGGGGCCATTCCTTCCGGTCCCACGCCGGAAAGACTAGCAATTATTTATTTATAAAAAGTTATAAAGATTAGGTACAGCTAAATAAAATGTTACTTTCTACAACGTTTAGGATATACGTCCCACGGCAACGTTCACATACTCTCGAGCTCTCTAAGCTTACCTAAATCGAGAAGAGTCAGCCGAATCTTTCCAGGCATTGTTCAAATAATTTTGACTGCAACTTTATATGCAACTTACAGAAGTACGATAAAAAGTTATTGATAATATAATGACATCATTTCATGACATGATAATTTTTCTACCAATGACGCAGCCGAAAAGAAACCAGGGTTTTACTACTTATTTGATTATGCATCAAAGCAATCAATACTTACCAGTATACATCGCTGACTGATTCCGATGTTCATACCCTTCACGGCCTTAGATCACAGGTTTCCTAGCAGGGAAATTAAGTTATATATGACTTTTAATATCTGCTTAGATTTCGGTAACTTCCTGTACGTGTTTCGTTTTTCCAGGGTACATACTCGTATATACTTAGAATACTTAGATGGGGCCGTTAGTATAGTTTACATTATAATTATTGATATTTACGTACCGAAACAGAAATTTTCTCGCTTATATAATTTTATTGTTAATTTTAAACACAAATTAAAATACCGTAGTATCTTTCACATCGATTTATTATATATCGTTTAGTCCACACACTGTACCACCAGGAAATCTATTAGGAACTCACTACTGTTAAACAGTTACTGTTGAATTTTATGAACGTTAAACAATACTTACGGGTGCTAAATACTAATGTGTAATAAATCATTTCAATAATAGAATTACACACATAACTACAACATATCGTAATTCACTCGGATTATACATTTACACAATATAATACGGTCATATGAACGATCGTAAAATTATTGATTACAGCAACGCGGGTGCTATTGCGATTGTAATGTTACGTCCGCTAGTAACATTACAATTCTCTTCAGAGGTGATGCCATTGCTGTTGTCTCTTTCCTTCTACATAAATGTGAAAGAGACCCTTTTGTTACTGAAT
>DWMF01002468.1:0-10091 GCA_018244815.1 Parelbella polyzona
GAACCTCCCAATCGGCAATCGCGCTCGCAACCACTCGACCAACGAGGCGGTAAATATTTATGTGCAGTTGTATGTTTAAACACATTAAACAAGTTTGAATTGAGTAATTTTGCGAGCGCAAGAAAATAACTGATTCTCAAAGAGAGCAGTAACGAAATAAGTTTGAGAACTGTTAAGACCATATACATACCTAATGATTAAATATTAGATATGTCTTTTTTACACGTCTCTGGCACGAATGACATGTTGCGTTGTTTATTAGAAGATAAACATCACATCCGGTTGTGAGGCAGGTAGGATGGGGATAAATATTAGACCGCCCGCTTCCTGCATCCCTGAGGATATGAGGGAGACGCATTGGTATCGTTTCTTAAGGTAAGGATAAAGTCACGTTCAAAGTTATTATAAAAATTTTAAAGAAGTTGTAAAAAAGAGGGCAGTTTTGAACTTGTCATCGATATCTTAGAAAAGGTCATACGAAGATATTACCATTAGAAAATCATAACAAAATTGACATAACACACACATATTTTGTTTTCCTGGTGTCAATATAACAATTTAAAGTTGATATGACTTTTAATAAGACGATATTGACGTGCACATCATCAATACAAATAATCCATTATTAAAGGTACTACTATTACTAGAGGTACATATCACGCCAGGCCTTTTACGGGGTGGGCACAGAGCACTGACAATTAAACTCAAATTTATCTTTCCTTACAGACCTGACGGCTGACGCGCTTCTTCTATGGACATTCCATCTTACATCCATTTAAATTAAAAAAAAAACGCATGGCTTGTTGTTGTCTTCATAATTTAAGTAAACCATTACGTATAAAGCCACATTTTAGATTGTATAACGCTTGTGTTGCGCCAAGCACAGAGTATTCTCACACATTTCATCGCTTTCACGATCGATTTCTCTCAAGCTTTCCACTGTCACCACCGCCCAAATGCAAATTCAGATAGACCGACGCTATGGTACTTAGGTGTCTACAACTTTATTTCAAAATTATGTAATAGTAATAATAATATATTCGACCCATTTATCATTCCACTGTTGGAAAATGGGTCTCCTCTCATATTGAGAGGGTTAAGGACATAGACTGCCACGCTGGTCAAGTGCGGGTTGGCAGACTTCACGCACTTTAGAATTATGTATTATTTTTATAAATTCTAACGTGCAGTGATGTTCCTGAAAAGTAGTTCCTGCAAAAGTATTTAACAATTTAATGTTCTTAGTAAATCAAAAAGTTAACTAACCAATAACAAATAACCAAATTATTCGTAAGATTCACCTTTATTGGCTGTTCTTCATCATCGTACTCATCATCATTATTATTAATTTCATTATGCCATTGTTTCAGAGAGGTATTTTGTCATTGTGAGAAGGACTAAGGCCCATACTCAGTCACACTGGAAAAGTACGGATTAAGAGACTACAGATACTTCATTTTAGTAAAATTCAATTTATTATGCCACAGTTCAAAATCTACCAGTATTATTTTGTGAAAGATACCGAATTGTATATCGCACAGCGTTAGTAAAATTCCTAGACAAAAATATATTTTACAACTTAACTCGGACTTCCACAAAAAAGTCTATGTAAAACACCATAAAGGTAAGAATAGAGCAGGTAACCATATCGCAGGTAGACGGATGTAAAAGTATATTCGATATTCAAAACCTTTTCAATGTCAGTTTTGAGCTTTACGTCAACAGTTGAGAATGAAAAAAAACTTTGAAATGCAACGGCCGTGTGAATGTAAAAAAACGACGCAACGAAATGGTAGTTTAAAATTACATACTTTTAAAAATGTTTTTAATTACAAATTTTATCTTGTTTTTGTTACCAGTGTATTATAAATTTTAAAAACGTTAAAATGTAAACTATATTTTATTATTTATTCGTTTAACATTATTATTATTACTCTGTGAATGAAGTGACAGGTCGAAACGACTAAGTTTAATGTTCATTCAAATATTTCAATTTTACTGCAAAGGAGTATCGCACAACAGCAAAAACTTATTGTGATCAGACTTCAAAGTGAGCTGTTTCGTACAAAAACATTGGCACACATAATAATTAAGTTAAGCGTGAAACGTGCCACTTTTTGCCCGTTACGCATTTCGCTGGCCTTATTCATTTTTTTTTAAATTTTACTGAATATTAGAACCAAATCTTTCACTCGACTGACAGTGCTTAAATAAAAATATACAAGCATATTTTTTCTTTATAATTATTTTATTTTCGGTAACTGATGACGAAATATTGGGTTGTAATAAAATACGTGAGTCGCGTACCTATAGAAAAAAATATATAAAACAACAAGTCAGTAATCTATTTTCAAATCGACTGGTTTATCGAATTGATGCGCAGTTGTTTCGTAACAGAAAAAATACTTTTATCAATAATGTTCTAAGAAATAAGGAAATTGATGTACCTACCTACTCGTAAAAATCGAATTGACTGCCTCGTTGGTCGAGTGGTTTGCAAGCGCGACTGCCTATCTAGAGATTCTGGGTTCAAATCCCCGGTTGGGTACTATTTGATTTTTCTAATTTAGAATTTCTAGTAGTGACGCAGAGTCTGAATCCGTGCCCGGTATATGGCAATAGGCTCACCACATATTCCATGAGACATAAACGTAACTGGTGAAACGTGGGCGTGTACCACACTCCTCTGCCTACCCCTTTTGGGATTATAGGCGTGCTGTTACGTTTTTTGTTACTATATAAAAAATATTCATTGGAATTTTTACGAGAAAGCTATAGTCTGCAGAAAAGGTAAACAAAGAATTAATTTTATAAAACCATAATCCATAGCGACAAATAATTTTCACCAGAGCTATATCGATAGAAACAATAATTTGTTTTTTTTAGACAATATAAACATTATACAGTGATGTGTAATTGGATATAGAACCCAAAACACAAAAACTTTAAAATCTAACTTCGACTTTGTATGAGAATAACGCCACATTAGACTAAATTAAAATATAAATATCTCTAATTGGCTGTAAAGCCAGAAACTTAATTAAAGGATTCTGTTTTTTTAATTAGATTACGTAATTATGTACTAATTTGTTTACTTATTTAATGGGATCATACTACACCCCCTACCGAAATGACGATTACAAGTGTAATGAAACTTTTTTTTAAGCTGTTGACGTTCGAAATTTAAAAAAATGTAGGCGAACGATTTTTTTAATGAAAAGACGAGCAGGCAGGCATTTGGCCGCTGCCAATTGGGTGTGCAGGAGTCGCTCACGGTACTATACAGTTACCCACACATTAGTTCGCGCTATTATACGTGCATATTTATGCGCGCCACGCTGCTCTAACGGTGCCGCGGCAAGGACTCGGCAGAATACAACCAACCGTTCCATGCTCATCATTAATCAATATAAATACTTTTGTATCTCGAACTTGTTTATGAATATATAAAAACAAAAAATTTAAATCAGCTACACCGTTATTTAAAGGTGAGAACGTTGTGTATTTGTAAAATTGACAATTTACTTGGTGATTAAAATACAAATAACTATAAGGCGAAAAATGTATAGTTTACCGATATAAATTTTTTCTATATTTTCTTTTATACAAATTTTTGTCTAGGACCGGAGATTTTAATAATGTTGTGGCGCCTTAAAACGTATTTCGTTTAATGTTTGAATTACTATGTACAAAAATTCTTAGCTTTGACTCTGAGCCAAATTTACTGTCCTGGTTTAATCATTTGTAAAACATCAAGTAAGGATAACTAACAGCAGCATAGCGTAGCATGACGAAGCGAAGTCCATCAAACGCCAAGACCAAGTTCCGTCTGTGTCCAATACATATGTATTTAATTAGCCTACTTTGTGTTACTTTATTTAAACAAGCCCTAAAACTCAATCCACATTTTTGTCTAGATATAACCCTTACGTGCCACTTTTACTAAACTCTTCTTACATTTGCCTGGCTTGACGGTCCAGTGGTTAGTGAATCTGACTGCTGAGCTGTGGTTGGTTCGATTCACACCCGGTACAAATATTTGTGTAGTCAAAATAAGTACATAGTCACACTATATGTTTTACTTGATCAGTCGCCTGGTGACCAAATCACAGATTCTGGCAACTTTGGAATCAGAAAACCGTGTGTAGCGCCTCTAAGTAGAGATTCCTGTGTATAATGCTAAACACGTGTAAACAAATTGGTAACCCGTAAATATAATGCAAATTCACAAAGAAATTTCCATAAACTACAAA
Source organism: Parelbella polyzona (assembly GCA_018244815.1). Taxonomy (NCBI): domain Eukaryota; kingdom Metazoa; phylum Arthropoda; class Insecta; order Lepidoptera; family Hesperiidae; genus Parelbella; species Parelbella polyzona. The sequence goes on from DWMF01002468.1 coordinate 4,254, forward strand.
GCTCCATATAGGTACATTCTGTGATGCAACCATTGAAGAATGAAAGGAAATGTTGCAATGTGGAGATACCTCATCTATTGCAGGTAAGGATGTTTCGGTTTGAGATTGGCAATGATAAGACCGGAAGACGTTAGATTTGTCGATATAAGAATCTTAGGTATCGTCGGGAAACGTTAAAAAGTCATTATTACAGCACGCCAGGTCTCATACGGGGTAGGCAAAGAACACCAAGTACATTATATCTCTATTCCTGCGGTACTTTTTCTATATGCATAATTTCTTCTTTTCTTCTTTTACGTTTAAAAGTAGGTGTTTGGATTTTACTACCGTTATATTTATGTTTATTAGCGGTTTGTGCCTACCTCGTATAGAACCTGACGCGACTGTACAAAAATAATGCATTTACACATTTGTTTTGACAATTTTTAAAACGACATTCATACTTAGGAAAAAAACCTAATTAATATATTGAGTGACTGATTTATCATCACACATCATTCAATTAATGAAGGTAGAAATATAAAATTTGGGTAAGTGGGTCCCTTTTTTAAGACGTAAGCAACCGCCAAGGAAGGTTTTACAAAAATTATACCCTTGAGAGGGTAGAATGGCGAATGAAAGTTTGTTTGACACTCCTGTTATTTTTGAAGGCAGATTTAAGTTTTTAATTATATAGTACCTAATTTATTTTTGCATTTTTGGATTTTCAACTTTAAACGGAAATAAAATTTTATGATATTTTACTTAAATTTTAAAACACTGTGTAATATAAGTTATATTTTATAATGTACTAAGAATATAACTCATTTAAATAAAATAATAGTAATAATACAGTTTTAATAATAAATGATGTGGGTATATATTATTTATAATATGTAAGTTATTTAAAACATTGAAAAAAATCGAAAACCGCAGCATTCTACCTTTGAAAGAGTAAAATCTTAAATATGTCCTTTACATTTTAAGAATAAAAAAATATTGCAAGTAACTAGTGACATGTTATTATTCACTAACAAAATCGAAAGCAGGTCACCGTCGAAAGCGTAATTATAAGCAGTTTCAAGTACAGTAGGTTTTGTAAATTAATACAACAAAATAATTACCTGTATACTGCTCCGTTTTACTTCGATATACAGCCAGTTATCTGTTGAAAATGCTATTGCCATTAGAGCAGCGGCGACGATCGCCGTAATGGTCGCTATAGACAAAGTTACCGCTGAGCAAGGCATTTTTACTACCTTCAAGAGACAGTGAGATAAAAGAAATAGTAAGTTACGATCACAATCACAACACTGTTCTAAAGTTCACCTATATAGCATTTTTGTAAACACTTGACGGAACGGGGAACACGACAGCACTCTCACACTATAATAAAAACTCATATGAATGCGGTCATCGCCTGCAGCGTACCGAGTTCGCGCGCGAGACTTCTTTGCCTACTTCGCTCTGCCTTGCCTTGCCTTGCCGCTCTCTTGCGGATGTGAAACTTTCGAAAGCGATCCAACTCCTCCAAGTGGCGGGAATGCAAATTAAAAAAACCGGTTCTGAGTTGCCATTTCAGAAATTATTAATAAATTTAGTAGAGTTTTAGTTAATATTTAAGTTAATGATAATATTTTAATAAAATAGTTTAAAAACATAATGTTTTTGTTTCAGACATACCTATCAAATATTTTTATAAGAAATACATCGATATTACTAGTATTTAAATAAGAATTTAATAAGATATACATATTATAAGCTTCTGATTTAAAATGACCTAAAATCAAAAGCTTGTAATTTATGTCGTAAATAAATATGAACACTTTTATCCAGAAAAATAGTTTTTATTGGAATGGCAGTTATTTTTTTCACAAATATTGGAAAAGTTGTAATGTGCCTTTTAATTATAAAGCATTCTATGCGGTATTTATATTTTTCAAAATGTGCGTAACTCCATGAAGATTTTATAATAAAAAGTTAAGATAAACGGAATGTAATGCCTATTTTTTAAATATTCTAAATTTTGATTGAATGTACGCGAGTACTACTGTACCATTTTCTTTTAAAAAATGTTTAAGATTAATGAATAAGATATAAACGAAGTTCTTGCTAAAATAATACATTTAAAATCACATTAAATTAAGCCTGTACTTTTGCTTATAACTGAAAGAAATAAAAGTGATAATTTAGATTAATTTTGTTTCATTTTATAATTTATAAAAATTATTTACCTATTGCAAATTTCGATGCAGTCGAATTCAACATTAGAACATCGATACTTTTCAAGTCAACATTGATCATTTTGTAACATCGATTATCACTGACAATTGTTTTCATGTTGTTTTGTACATTATGTCCTTTCCTGATGCTTTCGTATTGATTGGGAATGACAATAAGTTAACAATATTAAAATCATGTCAGAGTCTCGTTACCAGGAAAAATATGACGGGGTGTTAGCGTCCATTTTAGTAAATGAGAAATCTATACTTGGGTTTCTTTCAACTATATTCAACTTTCTTGCCCGACGGTTAGCAATTATTTCATTAATTATTGTTTAATGTTACCTACAAATTTAAATATAAAAACTATGCAGTATAATAAAAATACTCAATATAGTTTCATAAATATATATTTCCAGAACTGATTTTTATTATGTGCCCGATGGTCGATATGAGAACATGGGTTTTCCACCGGGAGTGGCGGAGGAGCTGGTGATAAAAGTGATGAGAACTTGCGACCCGAAAAACTTGACGGCACCAAGTGGTGCTACCAAGACATCGGACATAAACGATGAAATCATGTGTTCAACTGTCGCCGAAGAAGTAGAGGTGATAGCGGAAGAAGACAAAACCGAAAATGTAACTGACGGTCCTGAACAGAACGAAATGGAAAATATTACACAAAGCTTGGAAAACCAGTCTGTATCTGACACTGGTTCTGCTAGCTCAGGTTTTCCAGAAGACTATCAGCCTCCACTGATACCAACACAAAAGAGCAGCGAGTCCTATAATGGCGCTATTAGAAACAACTACACATGGTCACAAACAATCATGGAACTTGGTTGGTGAGACTTAATAATTATTTCTTTTCCTTTCTATGGTTAACTTTATTTAGCTCTTTATTATTTGCTGTTCCAAAATACCCATGTCTAATATACATAAATATCTATGGATCTGTAGATGCTTCTTCTTTCCATTTCAAACCACTGCTAGCCACAGTTGGGACAATTGAATATCTATATATCTTGTATAAACTTACTGTAGTTATCACTCTCAATAGCAAATCAGTGCTATGACATTTCATTTAAATTGAGTATGATAGAAGAGTGTCTAGATCATCATAAACCTGTTTCCTTTCAAGGATCCAGACATAGACCGCTTCAATAGCACACCACTGAGCTCCATCTTTACTTCTTCCAATCAAAATGTTAAAATACAAATGTTCTCTTCAAATTTTGTTACTATTTAATCATACATTAAAAAAAAAAATTCTTTACCACCATCAACCCCATTGTCATTCCATTACTAGACACAAGTCACCTTTAAGAATGAAATGGATTAAAACTTAAAAGCCATACCTTGCCACATTGACATAGAATGGTTGGAATACATAGATCAACCATAGAAAATTAATTAAAATGCATTATATAAACTAAAAAATCTGTAACCTTTAGCAGTTTAAATTTTTCTATAAAATGTTAAATTTACCTAAACTCACCTATTACTGTAGGGCTTGCTGGTGTCTTAGAGTATATAATAATGTTGTAACTGTAACATAATCTACATACAATTTTCAGATGTAACTATAAAGCTTCCGGAAGGTATCAAATCATCAAAGGATCTGAAGGTGATAATCAATCCTGGACACATCTGTGTACAATGTCGGTCTGGTGACATAATCATAAAGGATTCTCTCCCATATAAAATCAAGACCATAGAGAGCTTTTGGAGTATAAGTGAAGGAAAACTGCTGATACATTTAGGTCAGTTTGCTGTTAACCATTAAGGAGATAATTATTGAACTTAAATATTGTCTGTCGACTGCCTTATCGGTCGAGTGGTTGCAAAGCGCAATTGCTGATTGAGAGTTCCTGGGTTGTGTACTATTGGATTTTCTAACTTGGTTTTTGTTAAGTCAGATTTTCTAGATGAAATTTTCTAAGTTAGATTTTCTAGTAGAAATTTCTGGTATTGGCTCAGAGACTGGACTCGTGGTTCATGTATGGCAATAGACTTACCATCTATTCCAAGGGATGTAAAAAAATAACTGGTGAAATGTGGGAGTTTATTACACATTATACTTTACGGTTTTTTAAAGTATGGGAAGATCTAGTAAATTACATCAATTACCTCAACGAAGATATAAGTTAATGACTATCATGTATATTAAGGTTTTTAACCATTTTGAATATGTTGCTATCAGAACCAGTAGCAGTCATGAAATAAAAGAAGTTATTAAAAAAAGCTGTTAATTGTTTCCTTCAGAGCCAACACAGCCTTGGTGATGTTATTGTTGTAAATCTCCATAGGCAATGGCAACCACTTATCATTAAGGGTCATGTTTACCCACAATAAGTAATACAATAAATATAATATTTGTTGGGGTTGGCGACTAATAGTTTTAGTATATGTTTTACTGATGCTATATTTAAATGTTATATTTTTGGGTCATTATTACTTCATATCTACCAAGACTACTTTGCTCATCACAATAATTAACACTAGATTATTTTACTATTTGGTCTATTAGAGAAACTCAAGGAGCGCTGGTGGGATAAACTCTTGAATAAAGAAGAACCAATTGATTTAGACAAGATAGATTGTTCAAGACCTCTAGATGAACTTCCAGAAGACCACATTGCAAAGGTAATTATTATAACATTATTATATTTGTATAATGTTAAATGTAAGTTGTATAAATTTTAATGTCTGTGTTCCTTTTGATTAAAGGTTTATGAACTATTTAAGGTATTTATTTTCTTAACCTGACTTGAAATACACCTATAAATTTTTTTGTGCCCAGAAACTTTGACACTCCAAACACAAATACCTCAGACTGGTTGTTGAATGTGTATTAAATAAGTTTTTAATTTAATAGGTAAGAGAATTGCAATGGAATCAAGAGCAGAAAATGAAAGGCTTACAGACTAGTGATGAAATACGCAACATGGAAATTCTCAAGAAGGCCTGGAATGCAGAAGGATCTCCGTTTAAAGGACAAGCATTCGACCCAAGTGTATTGCACAAGGATTAAACAATGAAACAATATTTGTATACATTTATTTAACAAATGAATCAATTATTTCAAAACACTTAATCATTTAAAATCCTGATAAAACTAGTTTGCCGACCATGCTCTGTTCTTCCATCAATCTGTGTGCTTCTCTCAAGTTAGCTGCATTTATTGGTGAAAGGACTTTCGTAAGAGTGGTCTTCAACTTTCCACTTTCTAGCATACTGGATATATCCTTCAAAATTTCCCTATGTCTATATTTATCTTCAGTGTCATATTTTATTCTAGTAAACATCATTTCAGATACCAATGTGAGACTTTTGTCTTTTAATGGTCTCAAATCACATAAACCGGAGCTATCAACAATTAGACAGATCTTGCCTTGTGGCTTGATCGCTTGCAACATTGCATTCCAGTAGGGGTAGGGATCATAATTGTTTAAAATAAACTCAACACCTTTACCGAACCCTTCTGCCTCCAATTGTGGTAACAGGTCTTTTCTATGATTTAATACAATGTCAGCACCATGTTTAAGAGAAAAATCTTTCGTTTCATTACGTGAAGCTGTTCCAATAACTCTCAGTCCCAAATTCTTTGCCATTTGTGAGGCAACAGCCCCAACAC
>DWMF01002469.1:0-10090 GCA_018244815.1 Parelbella polyzona
TAATAATTTCATTCTCTTTCCAGTTGTTTATAAACGAACTTAGTATCGGTCGCGGTGTGTCGCTTCCTCTATGTTTAATACCTAAGCGGTGGATTTTGTTGATTTCGTGGTTTTCTAGAGCAATGCTTAGATCTTGTTTCAAACTTTCTTTAAATTTTAGTAGCAATTCGTGAGTTGATATTTCTTTTTCTTCCAGGCCAAATACTATGATATCATATTTCTTATTATCTTTTTTCAGTAACTCAATTTCTTTAACCAATTTTTCCGTTTCCAATTTTAGGTTTTTGTTTTCTTCCATTAATGGAATTAATTCATCCAAATCCAAATCACATCCAAATTCATCCATTTTGTCCATAATACTATTTGTGATAAAATCTTTCAGTTCAGCGTTTTGATTTTCCATCTCAACTTTCATTTTCTCAAATAATGTATGAAATTGATCTTCCATTCTAATATTTTACTGCCTCGTTGGTCAAGCGGTTGCAAGCTCGACTGCCGATCGGGAGGTCCTGAGTTCAAATCCCGGGTCGGGTACTATTGGATTTTTCTAATTTAGAATTTCTAGTAGTGACTCGGAGTCTGGATCTATGCCCGGTGTATGGCAATAGGCTCACCATCTATTACATGGGACGTAAACGTAACTGGTGAAACGTGGGAGTGTAGTAACTACACCCCACTGTCTACCCCTTCGGGAATTACAGGCGTGAATTTATGTTTTTTAGTTATTCATATATGAATAACGAGCTAACAAACTGTGAATAATTTATTAGGAACACTTTGTGAAAACTGTTATAAAACACTATTTTATATTTATGACTGTAGCACAGTCGTTGATCACTTTGTTCACGTGTTAATGGTTAAGAATTCTTATACATTTGATTTATTCAGAGTTAGTAACGAAGAGAGTAACTTTCTAATCAGTTAATATGCAGTGTTTTCTGTACATCCCACGTAAGTAGCTACCGACACAGTGGTAATCTTATTTAATAATTAGAAAACTAACGAGATATAAAGTGGACTTGGATAATTGGAATTTCTTTAAAAGCAGAAAAAAACTTTATATTAAAACGAGTGTTTACTCGTACATATCTATTATTCGTCGTTTATTTATCAAGTTATTATATTTACAGCAATTAAGTGGAAAAATTATGGCAAATTATGGCAAAAACCGGCATGTTCAACGTACGGAGTTTTGAGATTAATTATAATATTAATATGGAGCGTTGTTAGCAAATTTCACAGCGAAAACTCAATCAAACACAACTTTAATAGTCTATAACCGATTTTAACTCGTATCGCTAGTTATTTAATTAAAATTTACTTTACAAGTCAACCCGGCGTTATTAATTACAGTTTAATTCACAGGTCAACGGAACGGTTAGTGTGAGATCGCTATCAGAGAAGGGTTTTCTACCAACACACTGTATATTTATAAACATCGCTGTTAATTATACGTAATATTTAATTAAACTAAAACTAAATCAGTATTCATGTTTTTACGTGATTTATTTTTGCGTGGAACCTACATTTTTACACTGAAGAAGTGAGAAAAGAGCGTGACACCCAATGTTGAACACCGGTAAAACAAATATGAAGTGCCTGTAAAATCTATGTTAAGTACACAAAAATATTACTTTGCTCTATGATTACACAATCGATTATATTTTTATTAACTGATTCTCCCTATTACACCATGTCACTTTTAAACTGTACGTACGTCTCAAATAAAACTTAAGAGACAAAATTTTCATAATGACTCCTCAATGTCATAAATCGGTTTTTATTGAGTATTCATTAAAAATCGTCAGCCATCTCGCACCGCGTACTTATGGTATTAGGCGGTAGAAGTAGGAAATCTATATTTCCTAAAGTACTATGGCGCAAACATATATTTAGCACTAAAATGTAACAACAAGGAAAACAGCAAGAATAGAATAATAGCCTTATCTACTAGAATTATAATAAAGACGGGCATACAGATTTCTATGTTCACATGTGCCACAGTATGTACGAACTCGTGCATAGTCAATTCACTAATAATTCCTTGTATATCGTTAATGTTTTCCGATTATTCTCGTCTCGTTACTCGTTCATATTTTCCGACGGGACGATTTCCAAAACTGGTGGCTAAATTTATGGGCGGGCACGTGACAGAATTAGGTAAATATTTCATATGTATTTCAGTCGAGTTTGCGTTTTCGAATTAGCCAAATGTGTATATTGCAGTTTGTATCGACGTGTCATTGGGCGTTTTAGAGCTTGTATCCGTTGAATAAATATGTGTACAGATATGAGTTAATTGTGAGACACACTTAAATATTTTATTTTAAAGTCGCAATTCTATTTCTAATTGAGTTTCCGGATACATGTTACGTAATCTTCAGAACAAACGTATGTACGCATTTTCTAGGCATGCGTTTTTCTATTCAGTAGATATAATTTAATCTGCACTACAAGTCAAACAAAATGTCCAAGGTTACTTTCTATCCCAAGCGCACAGTAAATTCAATATCTTGATGTATTTTACGTACCATTTCTAGCTCAGCTGAAAGATTTCTATAAGGGATAAGCAGCAACTTTGTACATAATTTATTTACGTTTTTTTTTCCTATACGAAATTGTTAAATTAAATAAATATATAAAATCTAACACAGTAACACATTTTTATGTTACGAAATAGAAGAGTTATAAATGTAGACGAAGTACGATTGGTCTCTAAGAAAAAGATATTTAACATTTAACTCTCTCAGTCTACGAGCACATTGCAAAAAACCTAGCGTGATATATTACAATCATAATAAAATTAACAAAATTTTGGACTTGTGTATGTAACTTCTACACTGACGCATCTTATTCTACAAAAATTGCGTAATTTTATAATCATACAACACTTCTACTCTAAAGCTAACTAATTTGATTAACGAATGTTTTATTATTTTTAGTATCGATATTGCTAGTATTAATACTCAACACTCGACAGTAGCTGCACGTCGATTACGAATTTCCTTAATTCCAATTACACCAAAGTATACGATATCTTCTATCGCTTTATCAAAATGTCACCTGAAGTCTTTGCTTTATGCATAAACCAGATCCGACTGCCCAATTACTTAAGGTGCGAAGGTTACTGAATTATTTTCTGCTGCCGTCAAAACGGCCACCTCCGACATAACGTGACCGGAATAGACAGGAAGGGAGTTTATTTGACGGTACCAGTCATCCTGCACGCATAGTAACGTTATATACTGTATATAAACACGCGTTTCATAATATATGTGCAATATAAACATTTATAATATTCGTTTACACAGACGCGTTACATGAAACTTTAATGATAAAACAGAATACAAAATGTTTCAAAAAATGAACGTCGAAGAGAATATAAAATTACCAATGTCATCTCAATGATACATAAGAATATATAATCATAATCTACCAATTTGTAGTAAGTAGATATGTTACCAAAAACTACAACATAATAATAAAAAGATACAAAGTATTATATGATAATATGTCCTTACAATCCTGTGAGGCTTGGTTTACATTCGTCTTTTACTTCATACTTGTTTCGAAGACTTTTGATTCACTCATTAGTAGCCAGTATCCAGTTATTAGCTAGTGTCTGACCTACTCGTATTTGGTCAAGATAAACGAGCCATGGACAACATCAAATCTGCGTCCATCAACAATCGCATTGTATATCAGCTCTATCATTCTTCCATTAGCCGTTATCTCTTAATAAAGGCGGTACACTTTTGCAAATATGGTAATACACGTTAATTAGATATTTCTCTGTATTCTGCTACATACTTATACATTTTGCCAGCAAAGTAAAAAAAAAACCGTAATATCGTTACAACCACAAAATATCTTAACAAAAACCAAATATGAGAATGATTTGAAATGCATTAGGTATAGACGGTGCTAGAATACTTTCTAGCCCTTTACCTGTATATACGGTGTACCAATATAGTCAATTAGAACATTAGACTCATTTAAAACAACTGGTCTTTAACACCTTTTTAAACTCAATACAGATAATAAACAAAAATATGAACAATCTCGAATTTTGTCAACGAAAACCAAAATTTCACGGAAACAACAAAATATAACTTAGTTGTGGTGCAAAATCACCGACAATTTCGTAAGAACTACGCACATCGCGTCACCAAATACTTTTTACGTGTCGCGGAACTGCCGGCGCTCCGCTGCGACGCGCCTACGTGACACGAATGTCGCGCGCCTCACGCACGCGAACACCGTCCCGACACCTGCTTGTTATTGCAATTACCGAGTTATCGTAAGTAAAACAAACCTTCGTGTATTCACTTAATAAACATCCAACGCTCAAAGAGATGATATTACTAAAGAAGTGAACGCATTAGAAATTATTACATTGCTAATGGCCATTTATGATTATTGACATTTTCGAAAGCGTATGCAACCTACTCTCGTTTACTAATTGCTAAATGATTTTATGACAATAACAGTGCAAGTTTATTTCCCAGATACTAGTGTACTTCACATTTAACCCCAATGCAACTTTGAAATATCTTGACATTTAGGACTTCAGATCTGAACATGTGACGAGACAGGTAACAAATTACATCTGTTTTAATAGTAACTGTCTTCTTAGTCGAGTTGGTTGAGTTACGGCTATTTAACGAGAGATCCTGGGTTCGAACCCGGGATCCAGTACTATTCGGTTTTTCTGATTGGAAATTCTCAGTAATGTTTCGAAGTCTGCATTTGTGTCTGGTGTATGGCAATAGGTTCACCACTTATTCCATAGTAGTACGTACACTTAATTGTTGAAATGTGGCAGTGTAATATATTCTTCTGTCTACCTCTTCGGGTATTAAACGTGCAATGTTACGTTAATTTTCTTACGTTTTATAAAAATAATCATAAGTAAAATACTAAACATATTTTTAAACACATTTCTCTTTTATTATTTTGTTAAAAAAATTGCCTGGAAATCCCATCGTCCAGCGCCAGCTCGTTTCCTTGAAAATGCCTCTAATATTACTGTTCGGAGCGAATTTTAATAAATTTCACGTTTCTAACATAAATTTGTTTTCGAAACCTCCATTGTGTCATTTCGAAATGGTCGTGACAGAAAATCAAATTGGAAGTCACAAATTGCTTTAATATTAAGTTCTAAGTGTCACAAGACGCCCCCAAATCATTTTCTGTCCGCGTCCAAATGGCTACCACTCTGGTCGCGACGTGACCAGAGTTTTAAATAAATCAACCATTACGATATAGTCGTGGCAATTTATATTTTGCAATCAAATTGTCAAAATGACTGAAGAGCCATTTAAGTCAGCGTCACAACGCTTACAATTCGTTTTGTGATAAAACATACTCATCCATTTAAATAATAATAACCTGACAACAGATGACGCTATTGTTGCAGTTACCGTTACTAATAGCACGCCAACGATTGTTTTTGACAGAAGATCCAATTTGATATCGCCAATTGCTTTAATATTCTAAGTGCCGAGTGTCACAAAATGTCCCCTAATCATTTTCTGTCCGCGTCCGAATGGCCACCACTCTGGTCGCGACGTGACCGGGATGGTAAATAAATCACCCATTATTATAGTCGCCGTGATTTATATGTCGCAGTCAAATTGCCAGAGTGTTAGGGAGGAAAGAAATAGCCGATAGCTAAATGTTGGGAATTGTTCTATCCATTTCCGCATTTCGTCTATGATGTGTTACTCTTTTTCCATTACGTTACAATTTAATGTATCGTGGGTTAAAAAAAGACTACAATATTGTATGCTATAGTATGTAATGATCTCTACTTTGTTGGATGTACGTCTGAAGAATATACTCGATATACGATAATAACTGGTTCATTGTTATCCGGAGATAATCAATAATTAAACCGATGAATATTTATAGTTTAATTATTAATCACTCACAACATTCGCTCCTATTACACATTATTTCTGTCCCTACCTACCCGTATTCTATTATTATACATTTCTACACAAAAAACAGTATCGTTAGTATTCTTTTACAATTACTCTGTTGGACACGTGTCCGCTACCAGAATGCTTTCCGTGGCCATTTAGAAATTGTCAGTTAACGTTTAAAATATAAGTTAATAAGCGAGAGGTGTACACGATTCCAATATCTGATTTCGGCAACATGAGACTGTACTGTAAACTGTTAGGCTGCTTTTTCGTCGAAATAGATAATAGTAATTTTGTCGTATCAATAATTCTATTAACCATAGGCCTATAAAGAACCTAACAAAAGGTCGATTCATAATGTTATAGCATCATGGCTCCTAAATAGTTATTTTTGTATTATTTATCATGTATATAATGAGATCCAGCTAAGAAAGAACGTAATATTAAAGGAAGACAAATATCAATAAAATATCGATTACATTTTCTTTTATCCATATTAATACTATTCATGACTGTTACATGTACATGTTTTATATTGCTAAACGTTTAAAACGCTTCAAGGTACATTCTGACTTTGCTACAAAATGCATCAGGAAGAAATCCAGATAAGAGATGACAATTTCGTTTCGTCGTTACGACAAGCATTCACAAAAGAATTCCTAAAAAGATCCGGAAGATCCAATTCCACTGTACAATTGTAGCGGATTCCGGAAAAACTTTTTCATTGTGCTATTGAAGCGTCTAATTTAACCAATCTGCGCAGGTCTTATTGCGAGCGAGTGTTCCGGGATTGCAGACTGCAGACCTGCTACGTGCAGTCCGCTGCGTACCCCGGCGTGTACCCCAGGAACCTCCATTGCAGGTACGTGACAATATTACAATTACAATAACGATTACCATATTTAAATTTCATGAACTTGAAAAGGAAACTATTTATTACGTAACTTCACTACTTTGACGGTGTATTTTTAACATAGAAATCCGTAATAATTCTAGTAAATCGTGTAAGAGATTCATAACCCACGTTAAAAGGACACCAGATTTGTTATAAATCAACTAAGATTGCATCAGTGTTATAAGTATAAATCCGTTTCAGTCGCAGACTTACGTAAGCATAAAACCGCTGTACAAGAATGGGATATGAAGCGCGTATATCCGCGGGCGAGCGTCCAATAAACACTGAATAGGCATGTCTCCTATGTCACTGTCTGTAAGCTGCAATGTCCACTTAGCATCAGGTGGACTGCGGGCGCGTTCGTTAACGTTTGTGCACTAGTTTTCGATGTACACATTACATATATAGCGGGAACGATCCTTTGTCACTGTCCTGCTGCAGTGTTTATCAAAAATTCCAATGTACTGTTTGTCCGTTTCTGCCACGTCAAAATTACTTATCCACTGTTAATGTAACATCAGGGTCCGTCAGTTTTAATATTGCAAGGTCTATCAAGTGAGATTTTTAATATAAATCGGGAAAGTAGGCACGATGCTTACAAGTTATCAATGTGACACCGGTGTCCACGGAACATCGCTGCAGGCTCGTTTATCAACTGAAAGCTAAAAAGTAGTTTTTGCCTCTGGATCTTCGCCTCTACGTTAGCATTGCCAATACTTTTTTGTCTCGCTGCAGTTTTTTTGTTCCACCTCAGCCGTTCTGCCGTGGCGCTGGCACTAAGCCAAATGCGAGCGGGCGAGTGTAAAGTGAGTAGGTAGAGTAAACCGGTTAGTTGCATAACGGTTTCGACATTAGTTTTCTTCTTTTTGAGGTACCAGTCACTTCTGATGGTTGAATAAAATTCTTAGCTTTCAAGTATCTAGGTTTTCATTTCGAATAAAACACGAGCAACATATTCGCATTCTTTTTTTATTAATCAGAAAAAGTAGTTTTTTATTGAATTGAATATATATTACAGCTTGTGTTATTACTGTCCGAGTATTGTTGACAGTGAATAACAGATTAGATGAAGTAAAGTAACATGAAAATTTTCTGCATATTACTAAGTATTGTATGTATGTACATGTACCTTCGTGCATGAATAGTCAACTTTCCTACTACAGACACATGAACATGTAAACAAATAATTTTTACAATACTGTGAAATGAACAGCAACCTATGAGACAATATCATATCCAAAAGCACTTGAATTGTAGCCGAAATATTGTGAGCGAAAATTATGTCTGTAACATATAAGCTATCTTTAATTAAGGTAATTGAACTATACCCTTTATTATTGATGGAGATAAATATGATTTATTAAGGTATGAGATGCGTCATGCTTAATTTTATCTTATCTGTGCCTAAATATATCACGTTTCTGTTCAGATACCATCTGAATACTCGGCTTCCGTATATCAAGCTGTACATTGAAAATGAAGAATTCAACATAGATGGACAGCGGTGCGAAAATATCATGACGTGCCCTATGCGACCTATTACTTCAGGTAAGAACTTTTATGTTATCTTTATTTAAGTCAACTGATTTCTTTAATAATAATTATAACCATTTGTTTATTCCTTTTTAACCCTTTTTCAAAATTTCTTTAAATTCCAATTTGATTGTTATGTACGTTATCAAAACATTCTGTATTACAGCACTATTCAATGCAAGCATTACTATTCAATGCATATACATATTGAAAAGTTAGTCAATCGAGGAATAATTTTAAAAAGTAAAGACGAAGATAACTAAAGGTGAAAAGAAAATATTGATATCATTTTTATTTTATCAAACAGTGTTAACACACACTCACATGCTTAATAAAATACTGTTAACTTTTACCATTTTAACAGAACTTTCACCATCCATTTTAAGTATAGATCTTTCGCATCCGAAATATATAGCCGAGTGTTTTACACTAGCTAGTCAGCGTAGCACACTAGCTAGTCACCGTAGCACTTCGTAGCCTACAGTTCCGTAGCTCTGTATGTGCTACATCTCGTAGACCGATGCGAGTGCGACAGTGCGAAATTGTCTCATAATTGTCTCATAATAATTTATTTGTCTTACAATAACAAGCATTAAAAAGTGTGGTTTTACAAAATAAGATGTTTTTATTAATTATTCCTGCGACAGTCAATACAAATTTAAATTTATATGTCGTATATATTGAAAATTATATTAAAATCGAGTTAGCAGTTATGTAATAAATTAATAAACCCTTAAGTATACATTTTGGAAATAATTGATTTTAACTAATAAATATACAAATCGATGAACGAAATCACGAACGAACCAAAAGAAAACAAATAAATATATAAAACCACATAATTACATCGTACCTTCCTCTTTTAAAATTATGTTATGTTAGAAGAAATATTAGCTTACACTCAAAATATTGCTGAACTTCTACCAACCGTTTTTAAACGTTCTTGTAATCCTCCCCTTCTCCTCCCTTCGGAATATAGCAGATGTTTCATAAATAAAATGCGAACTTTCTCTTCGTAGGGATCTGGGCTCGACAGACACGTGATACATCTCGCCCTGAACAACCCTGAAAAAACAAAATATATTCATTTAATATAAGTGTAACACTATTCAAACAACAATACTCCAAATACAATAGATTTTTCTCGACTTAATTAACTTTTGAGATTTCCATGTTTTCAAGAACAACGACGATATAAATACCTATTATGATTTGTATATTAATGAGTAAATTAGTAAAAAACCATTTTCTAGTAACATGACGGTTATAGCAATAATTCGACTGAATAGAATATGCTATTATGAATGTTTCCAGAAATTCTCTGTACGACCCAATAAAGTAGGCGGAAATGAAATTAGGAATGAATTAGAGGGCGCAAATTAAATTAAATGTTATAACATATGATATTAACTAGTTGTTTGATCGAGTGGTTGTAAGCCCGATTACTGATCGAGAGGTCCTGGGTTCATTTCTCGGATCGGGTACTATTGGATTTTTCTAAATTAAATTTTTTAGTAGAGAGTTCTAGAAATCTAGATGTACAACAATAGGCTGATCAACTATTCTATGGTGACACGTAAAAGTAACTGTTAAAACGTGGAACACTCCTCTAACTACCCTTTTAGAAATTACGGATTACGTTTTTAGTAAGCAGGGCACTTAGTCATGAAACGAATAGAGCAGTCATATATCCAATGCAGTATTCTATTACACTACTACCTCGTTCATTTACTAG
>DWMF01002470.1:0-10089 GCA_018244815.1 Parelbella polyzona
ATTTGGGCTAATTTTAACTTGGGTATTATTTGGGTTAATTTCAAGCGTTAATATGCGTAATGAATATTTGTCATATGTGAATATTTGTTGTCATATGTACCACAATTTTCTAAATTTAAGCAACGTCTAAATAGAAAAATAGAAACTATCAGTAAGTCTAAGTAAGTTATAATAATTTTGATCATGGAGGTAAGTTTTCAGTATGATTTCATTTAAATCTTTGTGGTCTTTTTAAATTATTATTTCGCGAAAAAAAGATAATGAGATGATTTGATAGATGTCAAATGTGACAAAATTGTCTTAAAAGTAGAATTGAACAAAAAAGGAAAAAATTAAATTTAATACCGTAAGTCTTTTAGCGATGTTAACAAAATTTAATTGCGTGAAATCTATAAAACACCTTTCTGAAAGAAAATGCTTTCAAAGAGCAATTTGCTGTCTCATGAATACTAAGGATTGGATTCCTCGTGATGAACTGAACTTGACCAGTCCATCAGGTTTGCCAGGATCGGGTGTTGGCAAAGGCGGTGGAGGGGGCGGCTCTGTTAGGGAATCGGGAGGAAGACTAGGAGAATACGGCGCTGCACAAGAAGAACATTACTTTTTCAACAAACAAAAGGAGCAGCTGGAGAAAATAAAAAAGAAACTAAAGTCAGATAAACCAGGTGAGATGTCGCAGAAAGAAGAGAAGTAAAGTTTAATGACAGTGACCGCTATGATATCGTTACCATCCCGTTATTACATTCTATAATTGCTGTTACGCAAAATTACTTCAGAATTTGAGCGTTTAAAATTTCTTTATATGTTTAATTGAAGTGAATCTTTTTTATTTTACGTACTAAAAGATGTTGGTGTTTGTTTTTCTGAAAAGCTTATTTCGATAGCACATATTTTCTTGTTGACTGTAAGTTAGAGGACAGTAAATGTAATGTTGGTGGGCTCAGGCTGGCGTATTCGAATGTGAGTTTTGATTAGTCACGTGAATCGTCAACTTAGTGCCCTTGCTTTTAAATACGAATCGAGAGCAAGATGAAAATAATCAAGAAGAATGTTCATTTATAATTATTAATAACATCTATGTTCGGCTGGAAGCAAAACCGAAAAGCCAATTTAGTACAGTTGGTGTGAATTTTTTTTGTTTTTATGAAGTATGATATCAGTTTAGTTGAATAAAATTTGTTCTGTTTGATTCTTGTTTAATTTCTACGCATATTAATTATATTACCTTATAATTATATGACCATTACCTATTTAAATTAACGGAAAATTGATTATAGCTGTTAATAATAGCTTAAAACGACAAACATTAATTTTTCCAATAAACTTAATAGAACACATTTTATAAAGGATGTTACCTAAGTGTTAAGTTTGGTATCAATATTACAGCAACAAAGTCTTGTGGGCTTCCTACCAGGAAGATGTATAAATATTCCTGGTATCAATATGAAACTCTTAATTTGTTATTGAAAAAAAAAATGTATATTAACGTGACTTAGTCAACATCATCTGTCAATTTTTAAGAAAATTTAAAATGTCGTGAACATTCCAGTACAGTGTACTTTGCAATTCAATATGCCTTTAACAGTAATCTCTTAACCTTTTGCAATAGCAGAATACCAGGAACATACTGCATTACTTCTAAAAGCGAATAAAATATGGCTATTAACGTAACGATGGTAAGATTTTTCACACAAATGTGTCCAATGACCTCAATTTGTCCATATGCTCCTATGTCAAGCATTCACCGGTGTTTAACTATTAGAAAAGGAAAATTGGTACTAATGGACGAGCCCTACAGACCTGAATACCGATACCAAGCGTACTCTGACAAACCTGGTGCCAAGGGACCGGGAAAGGAGGAGCAGATAGAGAAAATAAAAATACCCGGATTCACCCATCCCGAAACGAAAAACGAGGAAGGTTATTTCACTCAAAAGGCACATCAACAGTTAGAGGAATTAAAGAAAAAATTAGAGAAACCCACTGTTGATAATACGGAAAAAAAGGACTAAGAAATATTGTACCTAGACCGCACATATGGGCATGCGCTGAGTCAGACGTCCAATGGTATGGTAAAATGTCTGTATGAGATGGTTATCTTACACAAACCACTAAATTGAATAAATGAAAGAAATTCGAAAGAAGTTCCATGACCATGTTCTTGGATATAATGGCCTTAAATAAAATTGTTATTAATCTTACCTACTGAATCTAGTGCATAGTGCATCTTATACCTATATAAATTGTAATTTATTTATTCGAAATATTTTGTCATTAAATATGTTATATAAGAAGTATACATTAATTGTAGTTACAGAAAGTTCCTTGTTCCCAAGAGTTACGTTCCATAAATATGGCCGGAATAGGAAAAGGAATCATCAGGACTCATAAGGGATTATAGAGGATATGATAATAAAATTAATGTTATTTTTAAATATTTTGTCAAGTTTTAAACCATTTTTATATTCCTAATGTTGTAATGTAATGTAATGTAATAGTCTTTTTTATTTATGAAAAGGTTTTGGATTTCGGATTGACATTCAGCGGCATTATTACAAGGTTGTATTTTAAAAGCTAAAGTGTAACAAAAAAATTTTAATATACCTAACCTAACCGTGATCTTAGAATAATCTAAATTTAGATTCATATTTTTCACTGCTCATTAAGGCTTCTCGGCAAACCTGTCGTTATATCAAAATCATTACAATATCTGACTGATTGCATAAAAAAAATTTAATATCGCGTCTGTAATATCTGAAATTTCCAAATACTAGATATAAGAAAAGGCCCTAAATATCTGTAGGAAAGTACTTTCATTTAAAGTACGTTCCGATAAAAGGGAGCCAATTCAAAAATAATTTATTTACACCAACTTAAAATGAAATCTTAGTGTAGTGAATTATACAAATAAAATATTTCTACAGGGATACATATATGAGATATATGTATATTAATTTGTAAAGCTGTAATCACAAAAATGGTAAAATGTAAATGGATTGCTAACATTATAGTTCGTGAACTTCTAAAGAATATTATGAATCTCTAAATACTCTGTCTCTTAAATACTCTGGTCTCTATGCTTATTAACTGTATGTCAAAAAATGTCAAGAACCTTTCATTTCCGTATAAACTGCAACTAATAACCAAAATCACAATAACATGTACAATTTTGTAATAACATGATAAATAAATTGATCCAATTTCATGAAATATTTTAAACTAGTGCAACTAAAATACAAGTTTCTTATCAAATAATGCAAAGAAGAATTACATCATTTGTGTTAACGCAAAAGAAATTCCTATCAAATTCGACATCAGGGGAGCGACATAACGTAGTATCGCCCAACAACGAACTCCAAAAATCTAAACCTCTTGAATCTCCCGAGGATGATAAAAATACCAAAGACTCTGAAGTGATAGAAGTTCAAAATGTGAAGTGCTTTAAATCGAGATTATTTTTTACATTTAATTCAAATATTGTGGTCGCACCTAATAATTCTGAGGACAATAAAGTTCCAGGGATAGAGAAACATAGTAATGTGAAGGAAATAACTGAGATAACAATCACAGATGTATTTAAATTGTTCGCTAAAAGTAGAGATTCTAGACGCAAGGATCCATTTCAACCAGGAGGCAGAATAGGAAGACTGGATGCCGCTAATGAAGATGGTTTTTTTTATAGGACTAACAGATCTAGATTGAGGGAAATAAAAAAGAAATTGAAGGATAAGCCTAAAGGTGATCCATCAGCGCCGAAGAAATAGTAATGAACAAGTTGTCACTGCATATAGAAATTCACAAATAAGATATCATGTGAAAATTCATTCGAATCAATTATTATATTACCAGAACTAAAACGCTTTTGTTTAAAATTAAAAGATGTCAATAAATTTTATTACCTACTAATAACTTAACGTTTTTAACCGTTTTACCTACTCTTTTAATCTGATTGAGAGAAACCAAGACTGCAAAAAACATGTTTTAGCATGACGTACTTTATAGTTAACAATGTTATGTTACACAAGTATTACAAAAAGTTTGTAATTTTTATTAAATGTTAAACTTGCATAGACTTAAAAATGTTCGTTTCAAAAATATTAGACAATAGGATTTTTATCACGTAATATGTTGTGACGAAAAGTCGCTTCAGCTTCTATAACTTCGGCTTGGCTTTGCAGACAAGATTTATTTGAGGTCAGTTCCACTATAAACCCATAACCTACTAAAAATACGTGAACCTCAAATGTACACAGATTTATAATATGACAATTTCTACCAGAAGTAAAGAGATTTTTTTGTGCTTGCCCGGAGTGTGCCGCGGGGTGGTGAGCCGGCCGGTAGATGACGTGCATGGTGGCAGGCAGCGAGATTATCTCACAAACAGCAAGACCCCTTGCTGCGGCACGGCTCCCGGTATCGTATGTGTTCGCATGCACGGTACAGACAGACAAAAAAGATAAAACTGAATTGAATAATTAAGTAATATTTTAATATATCATAGCAATTGCTATCGTTATTTACTAATATCGAATCCTCCGTTTAATTAAGTATTGTTTATAATTGAAGCAACAATTGTATTTTGATAAATTTTTATAAACATCAGTTTTTTCTGTATTGAATTGTGTAGACGTAATAAGTAAAATATTTTTTTAAAGTTATAATAGAGAGAACCTAAGTCCGAAGCGCTAGTAGCACAGATGTAGTTGCAGATCGTAAGCGAGCTGTAAAGCTAAGCAACGGTACGGTACGGCAAGTACGGTTGCCAATGAATATGACTTGTGGTAAATTTCCTTGCTTCGGGGGGCACAACGGCAATCATTAAAATTCGACGGAGACCTCGAAGACGGTGTAGGAATATTCAGTTCATGGGTTGGCCATTAATCCATATCCCCATCAAACTACATTCCGACAGGGCTGTAGAATATAATCCAGACCTCGCACAACCGTGCAAGAGATCAAGCCAGCAGTGGGACGTAAAAAGAGTTCTAGACGGGTCCAATTATACAGAGATATTATCAATTTAACATAACATTGTCTTGTCTAAATTAATTATTACGCGTTGAGTAGATCGCATTGTTATCTGGTCCGAAATTTTCCGTGTATATGATTTTTGTGCTATCCGTACGATATTCTGAATGACAGAGCTGGTACAGGGTTCAACTCCCGCTGTCACGAGTCCGTCCATCCAAAGCCTCTCTCAGGAATGCGTTGAGAATAAATCACCAGACACATTTTAATTACTTATTATCAAACAGATCTAGTGGCTTATTATATTTGCTTTCGTTTTTAAAAGCTATAATGTATTTGGATATGCCTCCTTACGTTTTAGTATTATCATTATTGGGTTAAGATTCTCTACTATTACTGTTTTACATGATACTATTTTACCCTTTCGGATATAATTTTTAAACGTTTTAGCGATGCTGGAAGTGTCCGTCCAAATAGCCAATTGCAAATTGAAATACTTCATCTTTTCATTAAGTCTGATTTCTGTTTTAAAAAATAGCAGAAATCCTTTTTATTGAATGTTTTTATAGAGTTGGAATCAGAATTTCTTTACAGGTTTGCTTTTGTTGACTGGGCGCGATATATTTCTAACCATTTCTAACACGTAGAATCACTTTTCACAAAGAGCCCGTCAAACTTACTCTCTGAAACTCGACACACGAATATCTTGGCAAACTTGATTCCGCCTCAAAAGCAACTTGCCGTCAAATGTTTTTCGAAAATAAATCCACCGAGACGCGTAGTGGTCAGCAGAACAAACAACAAACTCGTGACAATAACTTCTCGATGGCGGTAACAAACAAACACCCATTTATGCTCTAGTGCATATCCATTACACGCAACAATTGCAATTTTAAATCCTTCTTAAGAGCTTATTTTGAAAGTTGGTACGGTAGGAAAAAATCGGCGCCGATTTTCTAAGTGACCAGTGGCGCGCCTAACTTCTTTGAGAAAACACTCATGGACGTCTCTAACAATATAAGAACCTAAAGGCATAATCCTAAGACATAGTTTCGCGTGATTTTTGGGAATTTCGGTAAATGAATACCTTTGGATAGCTCTTGAAATTTCGTAACGTCCGATGGATGTGAATCGATTTAGTTCGGTCAAAAGTACATGTTATCTCCGCGAATTTGGTGCAGCTGAGTGTAAGCGGACTAAGATTTTCTTTTAACTGATTTGCGATAATTGAAATTGATCATTCAGCTAACAGCAACACACCCACGACAATTTGAAACGTGTGTCAGTTATATACATAATGTTTTTGTAACAATGTCTGCTTTGTTCGTACATTGACAAATAAAGGCGGAAAACTCGGAAACTTAATGTTAGAATATAAATCCCAGTCTGTTCTTTTATCCGTATACCAGAACTTCCCAGAATAATTTCTCCATCGAAACCAGGCCATCGGCTTGTTTTATCTATGCATACTCATACTATTTTAAATAAGCCAAGGGCTTGCCTGACTCTGGTTATGGACCTAATACGGGCTGTTTAAAAACTGACTTGACTTCATCTTCTAATATACATATTTGTCTATCATGCAACCGAAAGATAATAATTGAGAAATGTATTTTCGTAGACGAGCCTTGGAGATATTCCAGTTACGTCATCTCCAACACCCGAGAAGTGAACTCGAAGAAGCGAAAAGTAAATAAGTCCGGCCAACCACTCCAACTTGTACAAACTGATGTATTGCATGTACACACAAAACATCCCTGCCTATTCGCACTGCGTCTTGGGAGGTTTCGGCACTTTGTGGGATAATCCTTACAGTATCTGCTATCGACGTATTGTAGCCGGCACCTCTGCGCCGCCGCTGGAGCCGTTTGTGGATTGCCGAACCTTATCTTTTAATGGAGTTCTTTATATAGTTTTTTTATTGCGATTACTTGATTTTGCGCGGTCCGTAACGAGGATGGTTCGTTCGTCGCCGGAGAATTAGCACTTCTACAGCCACGTTTACAGGTAGGCTGTAAACATGTGCAGCGGTTTTCAATTGGTTTCATAAACTGTTAAAATCCAAATCCGTATCTATGAATGTCTCAGTAAATAGTTTCATGAGGATAATGAAAGTGTCGTGAAAATGGGAAATAAAGTATAGAGAATCTCCAAATTTCTTAAGTTTGTAGTTTTTTGAAATGAAAAACGATTATGTTAATAAATAGATCTCTCGTATGTACGATAATATTGAGGTGAAGAACGAGTTTTATTTAATTTTCATAATGTTTGTTAATGCACCCATCTATATTATAAAACTATTTTTTTCTTGAAACAGATGAATACTTGCTTGCTTAATCTGTTTTATCATTTAATTTGTTATAGTACGGTCTAAATAAACATTTAGACCATACAGCTAATTAAAAAAGGTTAAATTTCTCGACAGGTACTTTTATAAACATAGATAATCGTTGGCGGAGGGATCTGCGTAACGCTGCAGAGGAGAACTGGAAGCGATAAACCGAGGGTAGGACGTGATGGTGCTCATTAGATATTATAGATATAGTCTTGTCTTACTGTGTCCAGCAGTGGGCTGGGATACTTGTTAATGTTGAAATTATTTCTGTTATATTCACCGAAATGAAAGTTTACTGTATTTAAGGTTTCCAAATTTATGTTGCAGTTGGCTAAAATACTTTCGTTAATTTTACATAGCATAACTTCTTGAGGAAGGGAAACAGCCTTATAATGTTTCGCATAGTATGAAGTACATATAACATACCATAATATGTTATGTACAAATCCTAGAATTTGAATTCGTGTATATGCTTGAAAAGTTTACTTCTGATGCGTTGATTGCGTCTCCGCACTCTAAGAATAAAGACTAAGAATTGTATCACCTTTGTAATTGATACCGGTTCAGAAATGTTCGGTTCTTTAGTTGTATAACAGTTAAACTAAAGCCTGATTCATTGTGAGCGATGATACAGACTCGTCCACACAAACAGAAATAAATTTAACATTCAACTAAAAACACAAAGGGGCGCTCATTTTTTTTACAGGCCTTAAAGAATTTCTTTCATCGACAACAAGTAGAAAGTAACATTGTAAACTGAGCTTAATTATCAATTGAAATCTTGTAATGAATACTGTTTATAGGGTTACCACTAAATTTTTCAAGAAAATACGACTTAATTTACACGCATGTAAACGTAACATCACGCCTGTAATCTACGGAAAGCGTAAGCAGAGGAGTGTAGTACACTCCCACGTTTCACCAGTTACGTTTAAGTCCCATGGAATATGTGGTGAACCTATTGCCATATACCGGGCACAATTCCAGACCCCAAGTCACTACTAGAAATTCTAAATTAGAAAAATCCAATAGCACCCGACCTGGGATTTGAACCCAGGGACTCCTGATCGGCAGTCGCGCTTGCAACCGCACGACCAACGAGGCAAACACGTATGTATTTTCTATAATACGCAGTTGAACTTTAAGAAGTTACGTTTCTTAGTTTTTAAGGACATTTAAAAAATATTTGCAAAACCGTTATGAGGTAATAATGATAAGTCAACTTTAAAGTTGAGGTTGAAAATGAAATGACTACATAAAGGAAAATACCTATTTCTTGTCTATTTTTATACTCTTGTACTGTCACAGGTGACAAGCGACAGTTCAGTAGCTGTGACATTTTTCGTTCAGAAGTGCAAATTTATGTGAATACTGGATTATAGAGACTAAAGCATTTGGTATTCATTTTTAATATGTTTTACCTTTCTACATCAATCATTATTTTAATGCGTTTGATTAAATATGCATATAACTATATTTGATTGATTTACTTGTGCTGAAAATAACAATAAGTTCGAAATTCTACATATGTATATAAACGTTGAAAGAGAGCGATGAACATGGAAGAAACACGTCAGGTCTGTAAGGATAGAGATTCACCACTCAGTGTTCGCTACGCACCTTGTAAATGTCCTGGTATGACATAATAGTTTTATATGAATCACGGTTGGCAGCCCTAGGAAACAGTGAGTATCGCTCGTACAAAATGTATGGGTGTTATTCGGTAGCGCACAAAGCGGCGTTTCAAAGGATTCGGCCCGTTTGATCCGGCGCGATGCGATAGCGGTCAGCGAGGGCCGACAGTCTTTTTGAATATCGAATCGCCTTTTAATTCGGTCCGACGTGGTCCTCGTTGAGTGTATAACGTGATGTGATGGGGAGATGATGAACTGCTCAGTTTTAAAGTATTCGATACAACAACGCACAAAGAGTTACACTGTGTTGAACGAATGAGGAAATTTCTCAAACTGTGGTCAGGAAACTTGGTATTGTTAAGTGGTCATAGAAAGTCGGTACACCAGAGGAGTATTGAATGTGTTTAAAGTGAACTCCTCTCAGGTCTTCATGAACTCTCCACATTGATTGCTTAACTATAGCTTTAAAATCTGGATTAGTGCAATTAAGTTAAAATAAAGAAGTTGTTTAGTTGCTAACATAAAAAGAAGTTCTTATTAAACATAATCCATGCCTGTAATCCCCGAAGAGGTAGGCAGAGGAGTGTAGTATATTCTTACTTTGTTCCAGAGACGATTACGTGTTACCATAGAATAGATGGTGTGCCTATTGCACAGGGCACAAATCCTGACTTCGAGTAATTTATGTGTAATTTCAATCAGAACATCTAAGTTAGAAAAATTCATAGCATTAGACCTGGGAATCGAAGCCAGGACCTCTCAATCAACAGTTACGCTTGCAACCACTGAACCAACGAGGTTAAAAATTCACACAATTATTATTAAGGGCGACGTATGGTCTACCGTTCGAGTCCGGTGCGGGTCAGTACACTTAGTTAACCCGTTTGATGTCTGAATATCGCGGCTACTGTTTTATTAGTACATTTGAATTTTGATTAACGATGAATATGTTTTTGTTACATCAAATTACTCATCGTGATGGGGCTGTCTGACGTCCAGCGTGAGGAGAGTTGAGTGTGAGAGTACGAAGACGTGAGGGAATGATGTTATTTGGTTAGTTATAATAACTGGTTTAGCTCCAATGCTCTAATGATTAGGGACTCTGACCACGAGTTGTTACTTTGATTCCCAGCAAGGCGAAATAAAAAAATA
>DWMF01002471.1:0-10084 GCA_018244815.1 Parelbella polyzona
GGTTGGTTCCGAACAATATTTGAGTCCTCATTTCTAAAGTAACTAATTGTTAGCTGCGGCTATTGGCGTGATTCCGTAGATATGAGGTATTTCTCCGATGTAAAAACTCTCCCATTTTATAAAAAAATTGTAATAAATTTTTGTGTGATTAGCCGCTACGTATATGATCATCTGTATAGAATATAGGATGTGTTGTAATTGTCATCAACCATACTAAGTTCTAATCAGACTAATTTACTAATCGGACTAACAGTAAGTTGGGAGTCTTCTGGTATTAAGGCGTTAACGACTGTTAAGTTAAAACCATATTGATGCGAATTGTCTCTTTTATCAGCTCTACGTATCTCAAAAGTACAAATGTGCTACATATCCGATTTGAAAGCCGAAAATAAAAAAAACTCGGCACCAATTTCGACATAGTACTAACGAACACATACTGCACGTTACCTTTAGATGTGTATGTTTCGAGCGCTTCCGACGTATACCCGGTTGAATTGAAGATGCATCATGCAACCCACATTCTATTTCTAAACGTTTAGTTCTAAAAATGGCCACGCTATACGCGATACACTGCGTGGATCTTCGGAATGCCGTCACGTCGATGCTTCCTGTCCCCGCCTTATACAGGACTCAACTAGCGAACGTGGCTTGGATTAATAGAGTTGTGTTCGAATAGTTCTTTGAGACGCGCTTGTTACTTCGCCACTTCGGCCCTGTTACCAACTAAATACACTCTCTAGTTAGTTAGTTTGCGGCCCAATAGTGTTAATTGTGTAAAGTATAGAAATAAGAACTTTTTGTATATTATAAATAAAATACTTTAAAAGTATTGCATCTGTTAAACTTTACTAATTGTGTTAGATAAATAAAGCCAAAATATGTAACTAAGTATGTAAAGAATTACAGTTATTTAACTTTCGACTTGAACAGAATTGATTTTTTTTTATCCCATTTAATATTATAAGTTTTTCTGTATCGAAACAATGCTGTATCGATTTAATTAATAAACGATATAACCGATATTGCATGACATGAAGTACAAGAGTAACGAAATAGTTCGCGAAGTTTCCATAAAAGTCACTGATTTCAACTAGTTTGTTCCAGTACCAACGCTACTGATGAACTACTGATGCCACTAATTATTATAATATTATCAACTTCTCAAGTGGGCTTTAAATTACATAATTTCCTGAGACTAAAGTGACAGATTTATTTTTAAATGTTCATAAAAGACGCTTATTTAACAATTAAATCCTATAATGATACAATAAGACAGAAAGTAAAGTTATTTTAGCTTCACTCATATATTTATGTAGGTATGATATTATATTGAGAATCTAGCCAACCTGATCATTAAAGCTGAACAGTGGCACCTATTTGACATAAAAAAGAAAGAAACAAGTTACCTTCAACATAATCGACAAATAAGGGATATCATTTAAGCAAGTCCAGTCACTCAGCCGTCTCGTCAATGGAACAGTTGGTATAATGAACGCTTTGAACTAACGACAAGCTTCCATTTTTGATCATAACTAAGATGTATTTCAGATTTCTAAGCTATCAAAGACCTTGTTTGTGAAGTGAAATTTTATCAGCTCCGTTTAGAGAATGATTATTGTGTTGCGTGTCAATTGGTAATAGACTTGTTTTGTCTTTGTCAAGTTCTAATATAGCGTACCGATTTATATTTAATTGTCGCTGTTTAGTATTTATACATTTATTTAGATCTCTTTATTTACTAGTTTTTAGGTCCAAATGAATGTTTTTCGGGTGTTGAAATATTATGCTTTAAACTTTTATTATCGTCACTTCTAATGATCTCAGAGTTATCTGTCATGTATTTCCACTCTCACAAAGGGAACTCTTAGTATTATTACATTTATGACAGACATCGAACGGAAAAGTTTTATTGCCTTACCGATATTTAATGGGCCACCTAATGGCAACGGTTCACGAGTGTCTATGATCAAGTACAAAAATTTAAAGGAGAACTCTTTTCACATCTTTCGTAAAGAGCCTCATATCAGTCAACCAAAATATTTTGATTAAGCTGATGCTATCATGCTTACATTGACACGTGAATAAAAAGGCTATAGACTGTCCCATGCTGGCGGATAACGAGACAACGCGCTAATACTGAAGGTGTTTGAGCAAACAGAGAATCCGCTCTAGAATCTCAAACACTCGTGCTCGTATTTGACAGCGGGCTGTAAGTGTTTGTAACGTTTAAAGCTTGTGTCTTGCGCAATGACAGCGATAAAGTCCTACGCTTTCTGCAAAGAATGAGATCGGAATTTAACATTGTTACAGTATTAGACCCGTCTTCGTACAAAACGACAGTGCGTTTGTGACCTAAATAGTTTGGTGAGTGAATTGAAATGTACGTGTCGTTCGTTTATTGCAGATTATAGCGTCGGAATTGGTTGTTCCCTGGAATGTAAATTATTTTATATTGGTTTTATTTTACAGTTTTACTTCATTATATTTTTAGAAAAGTTTGTATTCTCTATGTTTTTACACGGAAAGCGTTATTTCCTAAATGCCGGACGATAATAAAGCTCTACTATCATGTTTATAGTGAAAATATTCCCAACATTCAGTTTATTTACAGATGGTGTTAGTTTTCTCGCCGCCAAACGGCCGCGTTTGGATAACTTTTCAGCCTGTATAATTCGTTTAGAACAGACGTTTAAATAAAATATTTTTAATGTAGGATTTGGTATTAACAGTAGTTAGTATAAATTCATTCATTCATTCATTCTTTCGTTCACTCATTCAATTATAAAACTACATTTCCTGAAATATGTTTACCACACCATTGCGTTGATAAAATTGACAGCTCGATTATTCTGTGATATACGTTTTACGGATATATTGTCTACTTTATCGCAGTGCCAAGTGATTTCCATATCAGTTTTCATACGAGCGTGCTAATGATATTCCTAAGTTATAATGGTTGTTCACACTGCCACCGAGACACATAACGGAATATTACTTCGTTGTGTTATGTTTTGTTGAGGATAATAATTGGCGCTGTAAAATCTTCTATCAAATGATATCTTTCAAATTTTTCCACACCCTGCACGCTTACTGATACTATTCATCTATAATGGGAATCTTGAAATTCGTCTTTTTCGATTACATTACGAAATAGTGATCATAGCTTTGTAGCATATTATTACACCGTATGAATTGCATGTGATAAGAACCGATTTGACATTTGCAAACAAATAAATAAATATGGGCGCAAAAATTTCTAAACTCAACTTTAGCGCTATAAATCGTTCGCAGCCTTAAAAAATTTTAACTGAACGTTGTTAAATATTTCCCAATTGAGGAATATTGTAAATTTTATATAATTCATAATGTACATCATCCTTTCTAAAGAATAAACGTCGCTTGTTACTGTATAGTTTAGAGAAAAACGCTCTTTGAAGTTGCCAGCGAACTTGAATTATTGTTAAAATTATTATGCGGTAGATAATGAAGTAAAACGCCGGTGTCCCGTGTGAGGCACATAAAATATCTTACTTCCGACATTAAACGTATCCAAAAATATATTTAATGCAGCCGTCGCCTGGCGTCCTTCGCTTAACTACGAATGTGGGCGGTGCAAGTGAATAGCGGAATAAAATATTTGATAAATATACCTCAATCAAAAGAACAAGGACTTTTTAATATGAAGCTTATGAAAATTTACATGGTTCATGTCCGAACAGGGAAACGGGAAACGCTTATGTTGAGATTTAGATTTAGATGTAGTTTGAAGGCTTACTCTGATTGCTGTTATTGAAACTTTCCCTATTATAATACATTTAAACAGGTATAGGTATGTGAATACTGTTTTAGCTTCTTTACATACCGAGCCATTTTAATATGTAGGTATCGCGTATTATCCCAAACGTTTGCACTACGATTACATCAAGATTATAAATGTACATCATGTAACATATAAGCTCAGGAATTCCTTATAGGAAAGTTCTCGGAAGCGATGATTGACTCTTCAAACTTGTCAGCGTGTCATTACACCGACGGTGATGCGGGGTTGCCGTCGGTAATTACTTGTGGAGAGGAAACGTCTGTATCAATGCTACGTGACGCTAATGTTAATACTGCCAGCGGGCGGCAGTAATGAGCCGTGATGTTTAATAAGTCTGAGCAAGTGCCGAGTACCGGACTGTTCCCTCGAACATTAGAAAAAGAAAACGTACTTACGGTTGATAATATTCGGGATAGATGTGAAGTTACAAATTTACAATGGTACACATTAAAGAGATGGGTATATAATATCACCTAGTTTTCACAACCACTATCAAAAATGCCTGAGCAGATTACCGGTCGGCCATTTTTATGCTTTTTTTTGCTTGGTTACTGCCTTTTCTTGTCTTGTGATATTCATGTTATATGAATAACTTTTCCTCGTCTAACATATTGCAATTAATACCATGGACAGTTATGGATACAACAAGAATTCTTGTGCAACTTCATAATGGTAGATGCTTAAGGAATTCCACTTCAGATTCCATTTCGGTGTACAATTTCCTAAGTATGTTCTCGTTTTAGGATTTATTCGGTACAATCGCACGGTGTCCACGTCGTTATCTGGTCCGACCGAAATCCGGTTGCTCGACGTTAGTTATTCCAGTGTAACGAACATATTGATTGTCCGATTAACGCTCAATTTATGTACGTTGTAAAGCAATGCGATTTAACGCAGCGTTATCCGGTAGCGGCTTATGCGACTTTTGTCTTTTAATGTTCATCATTTTGCCCTAGATTTACTTAAATCATTAGCTTTCTTGGTATAAATTATTCATCAGTTTGTAGTAACTTGATGGAACATAATACAGTTGCAAAGACAGTACATTAATAATGCCCAGAATCAACAAAAAATGTTATATGTAGTCAAGATTTTTAACTATCTATAAAATATATAAGATAGATCGTGGGTTGGGTAACATTGCACTTTTTGAACAACTAAAGGTTAATATCATTACTTACGATCTTAAAATGATGAAATGATTGTTTATGGCCGTATCGGCGGAAGTCGCAAGCAGTAGCCGCGAATAGTTCTAAAACCTGCCATTGCCGCTTAAAATATTCCAGACTTAGAATCCAGTTACCAAATGTTATGCCTCAAGTAAATGTCGATCATAATGTTTGAGAGTAATACCATTGTAAATATCACAGACAAGATTTAATGGGTTAAGTACACTAGACAACAGACGTCAGCTATTTCTAACGAAATGATTATGGTCGTACCATTGTGTTGTTGTGAAACAGATATTAGGGTCGGTATTGAATTATCCACGAATGTTTTGTTAGGTAGGTTAGGTAGGTAGTAGGTTAGGTTGAAGGTTCGTGTTGATCCCCTAAAATATTCTTCCAAAATGTTAATACTTTAAGATCTGATTACGAAATACAGCTGGAGACTTACTGAAACAAGAAAACATTAAAAGAGAAGAATCTTGATTCAGAAGTTAATTATTTTTAAACGGTTAATTTGTTATAAAATTTCACTGCTTCAGTTCAAAGGTATGTAACTTTTAAATAATTTGAAAATGTATTATTTTCTACTAATATGTATTAAGCAGCTACCATACATTTTAATAATACATACATCAATATTGTTTTATTGTTGTATATTTACTTGTCTTATTTGTGAAGTTCCGTTATTTTCATTGGCATTTATAACAAGAAAGTAAACAAACTCACACAGTACTCGCAGTGCCTGAAACACTTACACTTTACATATCGTTCGATACAAATACGTTTAGTAGGTCAGTCTCAGCGCATGCTAAATATCCGCTTCTGAGACACCTGCTAAGTATTAAAGTGGGGCCGTAAAACTGTAAGACGCGTGGGCGTCCGTACAGAGAGGGATATGCATCGTTTGGTAACACACTGCGGTCCGTTGGTTAAATTTGGCGCAATTTTACGATTATCACACCACCCAGAGCCGTACAGCTTAAGTGACTTTGCTCAGACGGTTACAACGTATAATGGGCAGGCTTTGCGACTAGTAACTAAAAGTATGTACTCGTATGTTCGTGAAAATTATTTAAAGCATTCTTGTGGCAATTGTACAAGTGGTTCACTTTTTATAATCCGGAATTTTAGTACATTGGTCATTATTGATCAGTTTTATGTACACTTAGGCCACCTGATCCAACTTATCGTTGCCTGTGAAACAAAACATATTTATCTTTATATACAAAACACAACTGTTGGAATGTATCTTTGGCTAATTGTAAATAAAACTACTACGAATTGTTGTGTGGCTTTATTTGCGTTTAGCCATGACCTACTTCTGATGAAAATCTTAAGTTTTTTCCATGTATATTTTTATGTTTATTCTTATACGATTATTTGGAAAAAAATCAGCTATCTATTTAATAAATTTCATCAAGTTCGGTAGGAACATTTCACACTAGTCTTTCGATTATATTGTGTACCGCTTCGCAATTATTTACACACATACGTCGTTTTGTTCTCAATTCCCTCTGCGATCATCAGGAGCTCATGAAGAAGTACGTCTGATATAAACGAAACCAGTTGGGCTATTTTGAATGAACATACGTAAATGAAGCCGGTATAGACGTGCATAGTTTAACCACTCCAACAAAAATCGGCATGCTCAACGGAGGGAATATAGGAAAAAAACCCTCAGGAGAGGCATACGTTTAGCAATGGACCTAACTAGGCTGATCATGATGAGCATAAATCTTGAAGCGGCGCCTATCGTTTTTGCATCACGGCCTACCCAACAAATAACTATTCATTAAACGTGTTCGTGTCCACACGCTTGTCGTATACGGAACCGCTGTACCCAAGACTTTATTATATTACATTTATGGTACATAATATCAAATAGCGGTAGAGAGTTCCAATGCTTTCTATCTTCTTCAACGGTAACATCTATCTCAGCTTTGATTAAATGCTCTGTTTCTATTCAATGATTTATAGTCTTAAGCCTTCTGCACTCATTATAGTGTATATTATCTTGTAGTGATACATGGATTTCATTATTTTAACATCATTACTATTAATTTTACTACTCAATTTAAAAACACTTTGTTGTTCGTTGTGGAATATATTAATTATTTCCCTAGTAAAATAAGTTGGAGTTTCTTACAGATACTGTAGCATGGAAATATACATACTGATAAATTGTTATATTTAGTTACCTTCATTGTTTTACTTTGGTCTTGTCCTTATTACCACCAATCCCGTTCTCGTTCCACTGTTGGACATGGGTCTGCTCTCATAATTTTTTGCCACTCTATTTGCAAAGTAGTAGGCACAGATATTATTAAATTTATCGTTATGACTTTGTAGAAATAAAGAAATTTGTGAAGTAATCGCATTAAAACAAAGACGCATGCATTTCCACGTCGAGTATCTACTGCCTATTTTGTCTGTCCATACGTCTAATGTTGACGTATTATAATTTAGTTAGGAATTTATATAAGAAAAAAACATAATGACTTCCCGCTCTCGCTTTTACGGCAATTGAACAATATGTTCTGAGCTGTGCCAAATAAGAGTTTTTACCTTTTAAGGTTCCACACTGTTTGCTAATTCCGGCAATACAGCTTTCTTATATGGGTGTTTCGAGTTAATGAATATAATGAACCTACAGTTCCAAAGCCTTACGTATGTGCATTACGTTGGAACGGTGTTTAAAAGTATGGAAAATCATGAAACACTCATTACATTGAAAGGGACAATTATTGCAAATTCCTACAGACCTGTTCGTGAACGGTGTCGTACGTCTATGGGTGACAGCGGCCCCTTGCTACTGCCGCTTATTCGTTTGAAACTATCTTTCCTTAAAAAAAATCTTTGAGTATTTCGAGAACCAATGACATAAAACTTTTGGGTTCTAGTACTATACCACAGCTATACCCCGTGAAACCATTAAAATTTTGCCAGATGCACAAAAATTGAATGTGTTCAACATTATTCAGTAGATAGGCCAAAACTATAAATATGTATTTATTAAAGTAGTTATCGACAATGAAACAATTTATAAAGCTTTTATCGAACAACGTGCAGAATCGTCTGAGTGACGAATTACCGTGATTAAGCGATTACTTTCAATTGGGCCATTTATCGGACAATTACTCGAACGTCGAAGGACTCGGCAATAATTGGTATTAATAAAACTTTGTGCAACACTAGTGTGGGAAGATTAACAGGCGGTGACTTGTTAGTTTATTTCCGATTAGTGATGTCTAATTTGAAACGATTAATAATTGATCGTCGATGTTAACGATTCGATCTTTAATTTGTGTTATTATCGTATGTTTCTATATTGTTTTATTGATTTGCGCTTATTTTATTTATTATTCACGCTTCTAACTTCTATAAACGCTTATCATTCTGAATATAATTTTTATTAAATATTTCCTAAATTGCAATAGCGCTGTTGTGTCTCTAAAAATATAACATCACGTCAT
The DNA here is from genome assembly GCA_018244815.1 of Parelbella polyzona. Classification (NCBI taxonomy): domain Eukaryota; kingdom Metazoa; phylum Arthropoda; class Insecta; order Lepidoptera; family Hesperiidae; genus Parelbella; species Parelbella polyzona. Next base: position 8,463 of record DWMF01002471.1, read on the forward strand.
TAATCCCCGAAGAGGTAGACAGAGAAGTGTAGTGCAGTCCTACAATTCACTAGTTATGTTTTATCCATCCATTGAACCGGGGTGACCTATTGCCATGCACAATGTAAAAGTCCAGACTCCGAACTAGTACTAAGAATTCTAAGTTAGAAAAATCCGATAGTACCCGACAAGGGTCTCAACTCCAGAATGTTTCAACAAGCAATCGCGTTCCACCCACGCGACCATCGAGGCAGCTACATTAGTGTTAACATTGAAACGATTATATAATTACCTGATAAATTATCGATTCTTACGTAGTCAATGCGAATCATAGACAACACTATAAATCAAAGTTCGTGTCAACATTCGTGTAGGTGAAACCGATTTGTCCGCGTACGTAGAGCGCGTACCACTGATCGTACATATATAGTTAAGCTCGTATTAATAATATTCTTTTGCACCTTATCATTTATAAATACGATGAATTAATGGAACGTTTGTTAGATTTTATGCATTACATTTTGTTCTAGAACATTCTGTGTATTGCAAACTCGTGTTGTAAATCGTTTTCCGCATCAGTATACCTAATTTTTTTTAACTGGACAAGGAAATATTTAATAATTATCCAGTGCATTTGTAAGCAATTATTACATTTGTTGTAATCGATTAAACATCGATATATTCAATTGGTTCCTAACGAAATAATGATTATGTGGATGATTTGTGATGTTTCGTACAAAAAGGAAAAGTAGGTAGTCCTTTGTGAAAAAGTCACATACATATTTGCTTCGAATGAAGCAACGTTCAGATGATGCGTGATTGCTTTACTGCGTTGTAATAAACTGCCTTTATAATGCAATTCGAACTAGTTTCCCGAACACGACACGACTTGGAACATAAATATTCACAAATCGCCTCCGTTAAACTATCGCTTCCTCGATGAGAGACCTTTCCGCGGCACTGCGGCGTCTGTTGAGCAATTTACCGTCCACGTGTTGTAGTTTGTTCTCTAATTGATTTAACTGTTAATATCCTGAGAGTTCACGTTTGCAAAAGGTCTTACATAGCCATTAAATTTAATACATGGTTCTTAGCGAATCTTAATGTTGAAAAGTGTAGAAACTGGAAAATAATACCCGTTTTATGGTTTAAACTTTTACTAATAATGTGGTATTCTGAAAGATGTGTTGACTATATAGACGGAGAGTTCTCATTCTGAGAAGAGAAACCTGAGCACCCGTGGAACAATGAAGGGATTGATGATGATTAAGATAGTCTTCGAGAACATGATGAAGAACTTGAGATATCCAAACTTACTTACATTAATGCAGCAGATATACGAGTAAGTTAAAATACGCACGCTTCCCTACTTGTTAAACAAGAATTGCACCGCGGCATTAGATTGTCGGATCCCCGGAATGGGTGGCTAAGTTCTAAAGCAGAAGCTAACGAGCTCTGATCAAAGTAAATGTTTTTCATTTAATTCGCTTACAATGTAACGTCACGGAATCCATTTATCAGCTTCAAACTTATATGCTATTTAATTTAATGTCTTCCAAATTTTTTTACTGCGAAACACTAGAAAAATTATGCATTTCCTTACGTAATGCAAATTCTCCGAGCCGTGCATGACAGCCTGTACT
>DWMF01002472.1:0-10084 GCA_018244815.1 Parelbella polyzona
GTTGAAATCATAAATTAACTGCATTGGAATCTGTTGCTAGTTTTTCTTTAAAAATTATTATCTGCCCATTGTTACAGGACTGAAAATGATTAAAATTTTTGTGTATAGGTACATTACACGCTAAAGGACAGTACCTATATTATATTTTAAAACAATTCTGTGTTGTTAGTTTTTCCCAATTATTTATTATTAAATTTTAAATACTATTTATTAAAATTACACTAATAAATACATATAAGCTATAATAATTTAAGAAAATTGTTGGAATATCGAAAATTTATAATAATGTACAAATTTACCGCTTTTTTCTTACAAACAATAATAAACAATGTTTTGCATATTGGTAACATTTAATTATTATGTATTCGTTCTAAGACTGGCATAGACGGAGCTTTAGTATACGTATATAATATATTGTGCTGTATATTAATCTTTTTAGCAAATTACCACAGACGGTAGCTATGCTGTACTATTATACTTACATATCTTTGCTGTCATTATCTGCGCAATGTCTTGCTATACCGTCTTGCTATATCTGTTTACATATTTTGACAACGTAAGATATACCTGCATTACAGCTACGTGATACTATAGAAAATATATTGTTATATAAGCTAACATGCTTTATATATATATATATATATATATATATATGACGGCTATGACGACCTGTGGTGAAGTACAAATATGGTGCAAAAATGTTTCGAAGACGTGCTAGTGGAAAATACGCCATCTGTTGTTAAAAATAGCAATGTTATTAATTATCTAAAGTTGAAAGAAGAAGTTCTCATCCGAGTCATATTCATCTGCCTCGCCGAAGAAGTGCCACAGCTTCATGTGTTTGGTGTAGTCGTTCTTTCTGCAAAATGCTGTACCGCATGTGGCACAGACAATCTTGAAAGGTGTGTTGGGTTCCTCGTGCGTTTTCATATGTTTCTGTAAACTTTTCTTGTGTATGAAAGCCTTATTACACACCGAACATACGAAATTCTTTTCCTTTGTATGCACTAAGATGTGCTGTTTCAATTTCGACTCTGTGACGAAGCTTTTAAAGCACACTTCACATTTGTGCTTTTCTGTGTGATATTTAGTGACGTGCTCAGTGAGAGCGCGCCGCATGTTAAACTTCTTTTTGCATATGTGACATTGAAATGTCTTCGAAATGCCGTGCACGTCTTTCAAATGGCATATTTTGCTGTAATACTCTTTGAACGTGAGCGGGCAATGTGGACATTTCGTTGTTTTAGCCCGTTCCATACCTTTGTGAATAACACGCATATGGTACTTATATTGACTGCGCTTAAAAAAAACTTTGTCGCAATAAAAGCATGTGTAGCTATCTTTTAAATGTATTTCTCTGTGCGTCAGGTATTGATGTTGATACAAAAATCCCTCGCCGCAATCCTCGCAAACTACTTTACGAAAATGTATATTCATATGCGTATTTAAAACACTGAAGTCATAAAATACTTCATTGCAAGTTTGACATTTAAACGTCCCGTCAGTGGCGGCCATATTAAATTCTGTCATTCCATTCGTGGCGGGAAAAAATTCTTTTCCGTGTTCGATTATCAAATGATTTTTAATGGCGTCCAAATTCGGATACTGTGCATAGCATATACGACATTGTAATTTCGATATATCAACCTGTATAGCTCTTTTCCCTTTGTAAATATATTTCTGTAGGAGATACGTTCTATCTGGAATTTCGTGCTTTGTCGTATGTTCAAGCAAATTTGGCAATTCTGGAATAGATTCGAAGCAATAGAAACATCTAAAACTGCTTCCCGTCAATACGAAAGGTTTTAAGGTCGTATTTTGTATAAGCGTAGCGGCATTCCTCCTCTCGGACAGCGTGAGATTCCAAATACTAGATTCAGATTCCTTTTCTGCAAAGGAAAAAGGTTTTTCAGTATGTAAATTGAATACAATAATTTATTAAACAACAATTTCAAGCATTCTAACATTTACAAAAAATATGACACCAAACAAATATTATTAAACAAATATTCTAAAACATTGATGGACACATACACGCACAAAATACATATACATATAAGATTCGCATGCAACTTATTAATAATTAAATAAAAATAAGGTTATTGTCAATATCTAATGTTATTGGATGAGAAGCGCGACTGCCGATTGGTCCTGCGTTCAAATCCCTGATCGGGTAGTATAGGATTTTTCTTAGATGTTTTAGTACAAATTTCTCGTAGGGCCTCGGAGTCTGGATCCTTATCAGGTGTATGGCAAATGACTATTCCATTGTGGAACGTAAACATAACTGGTGAATCGTGGGAGTGTCTTCACTCCTCTGCCTATCTTGTCGGGGCAGGCGTGATGTTAAGTTTTATATTAATTTTATTATAAAATAATTTTCATCAGTCTCATATAAAGGAATTGATTGCCAAATTTTTAATTATAAGAGATAATTTTAATTAAATAACTATGCCTCCTTTATTAATTATGAACTACTTAAAAATGAGTTACATACATACATACATATCTTCACGCCAAGTCCTTTAAAGTGAGTAAATAATCACTATATCTTTTTAATTAAAATATACGTAATATTTAACGAAAAAACAGTTATATTCATAAATATTTATTGACACGCACACGAAAAATATAATAAATATTACACACAATCATTATCATACGATTAATTAAACTGAGATCAATAGAATAGGTATTTAAAAAAGTAATCACAAGTTGTTTATACGAAACGCCTGAAATAACCGATCACATGGTAACTCTTTGTAGCACTAACTAACATACCATCACGTAAAACGCTTAATTGATGGCGAAATTAAAAAAAGGATTTCTGGTGCCATTCCTTAACATGCTTATTAAAGTCGCTACGGTTCTGGTAGCTGTTTCCACACTCTGTGCAAACGAGCCTGTTATGGACTTCTCCAGGTAAATGCACCCTCATATGCTGTTTCAAGCTCTTCTGGTGCCTATACGACTTCTGGCACAGACGACATACAAAGTTCCTTTCGCCCGTATGAGAGACCATGTGCTTTCTCAAGGTGGAAACACAGCTGAAGCTCTTTTTACACACCTCACACTGCGTTTTCTGCGTGTGGAATTTATTTGTGTGCATTGTAAGAGCTCGTCGAGTGGAGAAGGTCGCTTGGCAGTTGTCGCATTCGAAGGTGAAGGTTATTCCGTGAATCTCTTTCAAATGCTTCAATTTTCTAAAATGCTCAGTAAATCTCTCGGCGCAATGTGGACATCTCAGCATTCTCATGTTAGTAGCGCCCTCATGGGCCTTCTCCACGTGGTATTTTAAGTTCGAATTCGTCGTGTATACCTTATTGCAGCGATTACACGGATAGCCTCCAGGAAGATGTATCTCCTTGTGCTGGAATAGTCTTTGATGTGTCATGAAGCCAGCGCCACAAGTTTCGCAGACCGCATTACTGAAATGCACATTCATGTGACGATTCAGGAGGATGAACGTTTGGAAAATTTTATCACAGATGTGACACGCGAATTGGCCGTTTTTGCTGGACAAATTATAAGCTACCATGCCATTGCCGGATGCCGTGAAGGGCTTATCGTGTTCTGTGGTCAGATGCTTTCGAATTACATCGATATCGTGGAACGCTTGCTCACAAATCTTGCATTTAAGATCGGATATGTCTACCTTGACCGTTCTTTTCCCTTTCGGCAGCAGTTCTTTCAAAATCCTCTCTCCGTCCGGCATTTCGTGAGTCAGACTGTGGGTCAGGAGAGCGTTGATTTCGGGGAATTGTTCGCGACAGAAAAAGCATTTGAAGAAGTACCTACAGTACACGAACGGCCTGACTGTGGTGTGTTCTAGAAAGAGTGCGGCATTCTGTCTCTCCGACAACGTCATTTCCCAGATACTGCTGAGCGCCCCCTGCCGGCCCTGCACTGACTTCATTCCTGGGAAGATAAAACGTCAGTTTAAAACATTAAAAATGTTGTCTGCCTCCATGGTCGATTGGTTACAAGCGGAACTGCGGATCACAAAGTTCTGGGTTCAATTCTCCGCCGGACAAAGTATTATGTGAGTTTTTTAACTTGAAATAACCCAATAGTAGCACGGAGTCTGTATTTGTGCCCGTTGTATTGCAATCAGTTCACTCCCTATTTCATGGTGGCGCGTTTAACAAATTTGGTGGAAGGGGGGTGAGTATCGCACTCCTCTTCCTTAAGAGTTCGGATATATACAGATGTGATGGTATGTTAAAATATTATCGTAAAGACTACAGTCAGGCATTTTAGGTGACAACAACAGCAGACGCCTAGTGGGTACTATTCAAAGGGATCTCGCTTTTTTCTTCTATGTTTAAAAACTAGGAAACCGAAATTTTCTATATATTGCATATTTCATTATTTATAATTTCCAATAATTCAAATGAAATTATTAATATTACTGACATATTTAATATATGACATTATTGTACTGTTTTCATAGTACTTTATTTCCTTTAATTTCTAATTATTTTATATGTATATTGTCGATTATTACGAATCATCTATACACAAACTAATAACGTTTCATATTATGGATATAACTTTTCATATCTTCTGTAACACATTTCACATTAGGCATCTAACTTTTCATATTACAATGCTATTTCCCTATTTCATATTTATGATATTATATTCGTTCAAGTTTAAAAAGTTCATAAATTATGGTGGAATTTTGTTTGCAGCTACCGAGATCACTTATTTAATATTCAACATATATCTGAAGCCGATATTTCATTCAATTCTACTTTATTCTTTTTCCATAAATAACTATTAACGGTGTTTTAAAAATAAAAGAACAATTTCCTATAAAACTTTTATTAAACTTGTTGCATATTATACATAATACTGTTGGTCATGGCTTGTACCATTACTTGCTACGACTAGGCTTTACATGTTCATACCGCTACTAGCGGCGTCTACATATCCAGTTACATTTACCCTACAGTTTGGGAAAAAGTAAAAATATACCGGCGGTGTGTCAGAGGCTAAGTTTTTGCTTATCATTTTCAGCACGTATTCAGGTGCCCCAATACTTTATCCACTGCGATCCTTTAACATGAATAGTGGTCCACATTTGCTCTTTGCATCGAAACTAATTATTTCTTCCAACTACTCCTCCAATGAGGATACTTATTCATCAGAAGACTGCAAAGAAATTTATAAGAACCTCATCATCGTGACTACCGTTAGCCTGTTTTAGTCCACTCCTGGATATGACCTTTCCTATTGAGAGCAATTTCGCCTATTCTTGGCATTTTTATATTAGTTTAGCAAACAGGCAGGAAAAATGGCCAATGCTTTGTCGGCCTTGAAGGAGAGCTTTCTTGAAGATCCTCATGTCATGGTTGTCGCATTAAGCTTCTGTCAGCATTTACACAGCTGGTTACAATTTTGTTTGACAATAAACAAAAACACATAAGAGTTGGAGAGAACACATTTTGTGGTAGTACTTCAAGCTATACATATGCATATTACTGGTCATTCGAGTAGGATCATTGTTTTGAGGAGTTCAACATCAAGTTGTAGTAATGCAGTATTATTATCACCATCAGCCCGTTATCGTCCACTGCTGGACATAGGCCTCTCCAATAGCACGCCACTGAGCTCAATCTTCTTTTTCTCCTCGCAGTATCAACCCAGTACTAATTCTAAGTTAGTCTTCAATGAGATGGGTCTTTATGTTTAGTAGACAATAAGACTTTTACACCGAACACTTGTGAAATTTTCTTACAATTATTCAATCATACAACAACTTATGGTATTTCTCGCATCTGTTTCATACCATTTAAATATGTTTTGAGAAGAAGCATTAGTCCTTTCTCAAAAACCGTGTTGAAAACAACGTGTTGAACAAAAGAAACGTGAATTGAATTGAGGACATTCGATTGCTCTTAGAAGCAAGAATACAGCTTAGAAAACAAGCATCTTATATCGTTCGTTTCGACGTAAAGCTAAGCAGAACTCGCAATATCAGAACCGAAGTTTTTGACAATCGTCTTGAATTCCCAATGTGGGTGCCACTGTTTTACATGTTTATTGTAATCGTTCCGGTTATGGAATCCGTGGCCACACTCTGGACAGCTGAACTTCCACACGGGGCCGTGGATCCGCATATGCTGCTTCAGTGTTCTCTCATGCATGTACGCTTTTTGGCAGATCGAACAGAAAAAGTTCCTCTCACCAGTATGGCCTCGCATATGCATCTTCAGCAACGACTGCGTGCCGAAGCATTTTCCGCAGACTTTGCATTGGATCTTCTGCGTATGCTGTTTCGTTGTGTGCTCCGTCAGAGCCCTCCTCGTCCGGAATATCGCTTTGCATGCTGCGCATTCAAAAGAGAACGTTATTCCGTGCACGTCTTTCAAATGCGTCATTTTGCGGTAATGCTCGGAGAATCTTTCCAAGCAGTGCGGACACTTGAGCGGTTTGATCTTCTTCGCGTTGGTAACTTCGTGTTTTTTGTATAAGTGGTATCTTAGTTTCAACTTAGTTTGAAACACGTCTTGGCACTTGTCACATTTGTACACACCGATCTGATGCACCACCCTATGATTGATCAGCCGTTGATGTGACATGAATCCTAGGCCGCACGTTTCACAAACCACGCTGAAATGAGCGTTCATATGTCGGTTCAATAAAAAAAAAGAATTGAACGTTTTTCCACACTTATGACAGGCGTAAAGACCGCTAGTCATATTGAGATCATATGCCATTAGGCCATTGCCCGCTGTATTGAATTCTTTTTTATGAGCCATCACTAAATGTTTTCTTATGTCATCCAGATCAGAGTATCTCTGCTCGCAAATTTTGCATTTCATTTCCGATATGTCTACTTTGATCACGCGCTTTCCTTTCCTCAGATGCTGTTTGAGCAAACAAGTCCTTTCTGGAGCGGAATGAAGATCAGCATGTTTCAAGACCGAATGAATCTCGGGAAACATTTGATCGCAATAGAAACATTTAAAATTGGCTTGTTGGTAAAAGAAGGGTTTGACTGTGGTATGTTCTAGAAAGGTGGCGGCGTTTTGTCTTTCCGATATCGTCATTTGCCATATACTGGTCCGAGGTCCTGGTCGCTGTGTGACTGGTATCCCTGGGGAAGATAAAATTTTGCCTTTTAAAACGCTTGCCCTCCACTACAAATTTTCTGAATCGCAATTGGGCAAACAAACGATTCAAAAATCTTGAATATTAAATTTTAATGGGTTTTGGAACTGAACACAAGAACAAAAAATCTGCGCAATTGTAAGTCTTATTTTATACTCAATTTTATTGAGTACTTCATGATATACAATACCTTGCAAAATAAGTAAGTCATCGCCATCTTAATTAGGTTTAAAAGGTTGGCTTACGTCATGGGATTTCAAATGTTCCCTGAGGCTTTTCTTCCGTGCGTACGCCTTTCCACATATCTGGCATTTGAAATTCTTTTCCCCCGTGTGGATAATCATATGTCTGGACAGACAATACTTGGAGAAGAACCTAGCATGACAAATAGTACATTCTTGATTTCTCTCCTGCAAGTGGACGGATCTGACGTGGATCAGTAACTGATATTTCAAATCGTACTCTCTACCACACGTCGCGCATTTGTGACAGCCAGTTGTCTGATTATGAACAACGCGTAAATGCTTCATCCTTTTATAGTTAGAGTTGAATCTTTCCGGGCAAATCGGACAGGTTCTAGGAAATTGTTTCAGGTGCACTCCTCGCATATGCAACGTTCTTTTTGCGCGGTTGCTAAATACTTTGTCACATTTGTCGCACGGAAAGCTACCTTCCTTGTGCGTCTGGAGATGTCTCTTCAGGAGATTCAGCGAAATGAACACAGAACCGCAATGCTCGCAGTGATAATTATTGAAATGTTTACTCATGTGTATTGTCAACAAGCGTAGCTTGAAGAAATTCTCATTACATATCTGACATTGGAAAGTCTCGCCGCTCAGATTGAAAGGTATTAAATTATCTTGATAGTCAGGATCTATTTCCTTTCCGTGCTCTTGCAGATGTGTTTTCAGAGACGTGAAATTAGGGAGAGTTTCCGAGCATATTTTACAGTGTGGATAGGACACGTCTACCTTAAGATTCCTATCTCGTACTCTGTTGCTCAACTCTTGTTTGTATTCTTTTATGTTGTGACCAGTCAAATGTTCCTTCAGATCTTTCGGTGCGAGGAAGGATTTTGTGCAAATAAAGCACTTAAATTTGTTACTGGCGTGGATAAATGGATAGACGTGTGAGTACTCAAACAATGTCAACGCATTTTGCTTCCAAGCGTGTTGTTCTGTGGACGAGAGCTTTCTGTTAGATCTACAAACGTATGTCTTATTAACAGTTTGTACATTGTACGTCACCGGTTTCTCTTCAATCAGCTTCAGATCTTCCCGCAGTGATATCGGAGTTTTTAAAAACTTAACAGATCCTGTTTTCCCAACAGAGATTTTATTAAAACTTTTTTGTTCTATCCCATCTTTTCGTCTTTGCTTTTGCCCGGCTTTAATCTTACGCTTTCTAGGCTTTCGTTCGTAACTCTCATCTTGTTCATATTCGCAAGCCAGATCCTTTATAGCTATGGGTTGTTTCAGCAGTGTCAGTTGTATTGCTGTTCCGTCGTCGTCTTTTACGACGATATACGAATCACTCTCTTCAATGATGCCTAGAAAAAAGAAATTGAAGACATCAGTTGAAGGTGTTACTAAATGGTAATAACTTAATGGTTATAAATTAATTAACCATTGAACATAACACTTTTACACTTCCTTTTCTTATTTTTCAACGTATACTTAATTACTTTGTAAGAATAAGATACGTGGAGGAACATAACACCTTCATTTATGTTTTCATGTAAAAAAACTACATATCACCTTCATCCACTCACGTGTTTAATTTGTTTTTATGATGTCCAGTTTAGTTTTATAGGTACTTCTCTTAGAAGCGTTCACAGTCCTGACGCGATTACTAATTGCAAACATTCTGTAAAGTTAACTGACGGCGGTTGCGACCGATTGACGAATAGGTGGGGAGTAGTTTGCATGTTTTCACGAACATTTATGTATTACGGATGTCACGGTGAAAATCAAAGCAGTTTAAACAGATAAAGTCATCTCCAGTCTACGCCAGAGTACTTTGATTGAGTTTAATATCAAGTACAGTGATTGGAACTGCGGAGCAATTCTGAGTGTTATTATAAATATGGATATGTCATTTGTCCCGGATTTATAAAATACGGGACATCCATTTTGTATTCAATTCATTTTATAGGTTATTGCAAATTAAAAACAGATTCATGCTTTTTTGCCGAATGGCTATGCCGCGGAGCTTGCCGAACGATGCACGATAATTTATGAGCCGTTGAGTTTCGCGCGGCCAAAAGGTTTAGGCCATTTTTAGCCGAACCCGAAACTGGATCTTGATCGCATTATGTTTTAGTTTCGTTAGGAAACTAGTTGTAGTAGGTAAAGATGCGTTCACACTTTACGACGCAGCGCAGATCATTTTTTTTTTATTTTTTATGTTTGAAAACTATAAAACTATATTCAATTTCAGCTAAGACACTTCTGAGATTGATCACCGACGTAATTGAATCACCGAATTAGTTGACATAAAAATTTCCACCTCCAACATCAACATGTAGATAGGTTTTTACAATAAAATAATATATTTATGATAGAAAATAGTTTATTTGTCAGCGATTTATTGTAATAAAATTCTGTAGCTATGTATGTTTTGTCTTAAATAGTGTTTTCAAACTATAAAGTACATACTTATTTAGATTCCGCGAAAATTATGAAAAAAAATACAATATAATCATTATAATTAAAGCGTAATTTTATGTATTTGGCGTTTATAATTAAATTAAAACAATGCAATAATTATTTTACAAGACATATTAGCGAATATAATTTACAACTCACAATAGGGAATAAGCATGATTTATTTAGTCTGAAATAAGTCCAATGTTGAGTCATGTGACGTAACATTTCGGTTCGACCAATGGTGACGAGTTTTGTAAGTTTATATTTCCCTCGCTTAATTTTCACCTTTATATAATATTTTATGGATCTAAATTATA
>DWMF01002473.1:0-10083 GCA_018244815.1 Parelbella polyzona
TTATGATGCCAGGTCTCTTACAAGGCAGGCAAAGAACCTCGAATGTCAATAAAATTATCTTTGTCCTTGCGGACCTAACTTATTTCTTTTACATTTTAATATCCCATCATTGGGTATCTCACACTTCACTGTTGTAGAATGTCATTTCCACAATATAGAAGCTTGGTATTCGACGTCTATTCGAACCCGAAACGCCAAACTGGAGATGTAAAATCTAAATCATTAAGCTTCCAGATATTTGATACTTGATCCTTGCTGGCACTTAATAACCTGGCGTGAAGATATAATAATAATAAAAATAATGTTTTATAACGACAATTGTATTGTATTATTGTGAATTGTTGATAGATAAATGTGAAGCGCAGCAAATACACTGATCACAACGGCCGCTGCGGGCCGCGAGGCACGCGGTCACAAGAAATTACTATGGTCTGCCATTTAGCGGCGCATACTTTTTTCGATGTAAAGAGCAAAGATTCACTCAAGCATTACAATTTATTAAACTCCGATACCTCCCATATAAATTGTTGTACCCCACAAAATGGCACTCAGTGCTCTCTGCCAACCTCGTGAGGAAAATGGCGCGATGATATAATTTATACCATTTACATGAAAAACTCGTACAATGTAGACACTTTATTGTATGAGATATATTTAAGAATCTCACATAACGGAAAATATTTCACTCCTTTGCCTACCCCTTCGGGGATAACAGGCGTGATGTTAGTTTTTTTTTCACACAATTGTTAATCGAATGTAATAGTGTAACATCATGTGTGAAGAAATAACGCTGCAATAGATAAAACTAAACTTTGTTCTGTGGATTCTGCGTCTGCATTCAAATACGACGTTAAAAAAACATCCAGACGTATCCATTTTACATATAGCTAACAGAGAAACATGTTGGATTTAACAGCAAGTAATATTCTTAGCAGGTACTAAGAGTATTGTCTAATCTACTATATATACATATACGTATTCGTAAGTTATAAAGTTATTGTTATTTCTTCAAAATTCTTATCATTAGGATCAACAAATTTAATTTCTCCCAGCTGGACACAGCTCTCGGCTCAGAATGCGAAAGGTTAAAGCCACATTGTACCACGCTGGTCAAGTGCGATTTGGCAGACTTTACACGACTTACACAATATAGAAAACTCTAAAGTATGCTAGTTACCTTACGATGTCTTCCTTCACCAGTACAGCAAATGATATTTTAATGTTAAAATCCGGTGAACGGTTTTAGTATTATAATTATACCATCACGCCTAGTCTATTACGGCGTAAGCTGAAAACACCAAGAGGAACAATCTCTATCCTAACAAAGCTGTACAAAGATAAACATTAAATATTTACATGTGATTATAACAACACACGTAACCCATTATTACTTGAAGGTTAATTTAAGTTAAGATATCTTCGGGCTCGGTCGACGTCCCCGGGACTGGAAACAAATGGAAAACTTTCATCGACGTTATCGTGATACCGAGAATATACCAAGCAGTTGGTTATTAATAATAACTAATATTCTATTATTAGAAATTTATTAACTTGTGTTTTGGAGACTTTATGAGCATTGAAATATTATCGAATTTACTCATTTGTCTGTTTTTGTATCAAAGAGAGAGACTATAAGAACGGAACGACGAAGGAGTTGATGAAAATGACACCAATATGGTTTGTTTCAATCTCGGCCATTGCAATATCCTGGAGTTTACTGCAAGTTGATTGATTATCTCCAACAGGAACAAATGTAAAGTATTTTTACAGATAGATCTTTCGAGACTTTCTAATTTGAAATACGTAATTTCGGATGTTTTCATAAGGCTGTTAATTTTTTTAAGCTACCGTTTGGCCGCGTTCCCGCCTGAGAGATACGTATATGAATACGCCCTAAGATGGAGCACGAATATAGACTGGTAAAAGCCTATTTATCTTTGTTTATTTCACGAGCAAACACTGTATAACCAATGTGGTATGAGTATAAGTTTAATATTTGTCAGTTAATATCAAGTTTTGATTTCAACATTGGCTCATAATCAATACAATGATCTATTGCGATATAGGTTTTCAACTTTCACCGGTTAATCTGAGTGAAAGATCAAATCTAAACTTAACAATAACTGCCTAATGTTAAGTTCACAATTCGAGGATGTTATTAAGTTCAATGTATTAATCGATAAGGCTTAAACTTTTTATTACAATACTAATGTTATATGACTTGAGGACAACGATTTTTTGTTTCTAACGAGTTTGTATACGAAGTAGACGTGACAAATATGACAGAGAGTGAATCATCAATGATCATAAAACTACAAGAAGTTACATTAGTTTTGTTTCCATAAATTTTCGTAAAGTATATTCTCCTGATATTATTTAACATTTGTTTCTAAGCTTCAATGAAGACAGTTAATTGTATTTTACATTATCTGTGCATTTCAATTTCCTCATTACCTATTTATTATTATTTATGGAATCAACAGAGTATTTCTAAATAATATTCTTTAAGGCGCGTAAACTCTGCCAACCTGCACTTGTCTAGTGTAGACTATGACCTAGTGTAGAATATGAGGTTCTTATTCTGTGAAATAATAGGTGTTTAAAAGTTAAAAGTTAATAAAAGGTCCATGTTCAAATACATAAATTAACAATGTGTGGTACGAATGAGATTAGAATTGAGAATTAGGTATATAAGTATAAAAAATATCTACGTTGAAAAAACTAAATGTAAGAATATTAAACTCTCTAAATTAAAACTGATCGAAAGTCTAGACTCAGTTGGATTTTAAGTCCAAACCTTTAAGTTTAGGACCCTAGGTTTTGTAAACGAAAATTGATGGAAAATCTAGACTTGTTCAGATTTAAATTCAAACTTTTCGAACGTAATTTTCTATAAGAAAAAGGTATTTCCATTCGCTTGAATAGACGAGTACGAGTAACAAGATTCCAATAGGGGTATTGCGCATGTGCGAATGATGGAAGCAGATACAAGAACGGTTAGTTTTCAGTAAATTTTATTACCCACAGTAAATTGCTCACAAGTCTTAAGTATAGGAAAGTTCGTTCATACATTAAAAATATATATATATTCGTCACGAGAAACGTGCTTACGGACGTCTTATATGACGTCACCTAAAATAAAAATAACCTTCGAAAAAGTTACTTCGTTTTAATCTCTTTAACTAATTACCTTTAACCAGATGAAACTAAGCCTTATAAAATGTATACATCAAATTAAAATAACCTCAAATACCTACCTACTCATTCAGAATTGTTACATGAAGCGATGAACTTTATTGTCCAAGTACCGACATACGTATACACTTACACGAAAACCCTAATCTTCTAAGGCCTTAGATTGGAGAGCCCTTAAAACTAATTTTCCTAATAACTTATAGCCGCTCGCTAAGCGCCAGTGATAAACGGCCTGTTGGTTGGAGGCCAGCCCCTTTCAATCGTCTGCGGTGCCCTCAGGACTGGGACGGGCGTGGTAGGTCAAATTATATCGGTCATTCAGTCTAAATTTGATTTCACAAAACTAAACATAAAAAAATTATATGATGATATAACATAAGGTATTTCAACGAAGAGATAGGCAGATGAGTGTACTCCCGCGATTCACCTGTTATGTCAAACATACGTCCCAACATGGAATAGGGTATGGGCCTATTCCTACGCACTTGGCAAAAATCTAGATACGATCTACAGCTAAGAATTTCAAGTTAGGATAACGGAGTAGCACCCGGGTTTCGAATCCGAGACCTCTGCGGTAACCCTTGCATATTCGGCTATCGGGGCAGTCAAACAAATGGTGACAAACAAATCGAAATCCAAATATGAAGATGAAGTGTGCGATTAAAACTTTTTACGTAACCCTTTTCAAAGATGACAGGACGAGGTTTAAGCTTGGAATATATGTAGATAAAGCAATTTATTAAAATTTGCCATTTTTCCCGCGAAAAACTTGTATTTAAATTTAAAAAATATATAATTTTTAAAATTTATTTACACATGTTTTTGTACTTAACGCTCTCGTTGAAAGCAGGCCGAGTCTAACAGTGAAACGATCAAATGGTCGATGCTGACGATGATGATGATAAGATAAACAAAAGTTATAAAATGATCAAATTAATGCATTATTATCTACATATAAAGAATATATAAATTTTAGTAATAGGCAAGCGTATATTAAAAATTAAAAGAACAGTTTACGAAAAAATATTTCACCATCATTATCAACGCGATTCCATTGCCTGCTGGATACAGACCGACCATAAAGCACGCAACTGAAAATAAAAAAGCACCAATTCATTTGGTACAAGCCAATAGGCTTTTCATCAATTCCGCGAGAGTTATAATGAGTAACGAAAACCGAAATTGAAATACTACACAGTACATTCTTCTGGTTACCCCTTGAGGAAATACAGACGCGATGTTAAGTTATACAATTAATTTAAAATATAGTGTGGTGCCAAAATCATTGGTAATTTACCCTTTCGCGGAGGTCAATACCAAAGTCGTCGTCTTTTAGGTCAGCGACGGCAAAAACAAGCCTGGCCCACATTTCTGACATGAATCTCTAATAATAATATTTTCTACAACGTTCGTCGACGAACAATTTGTTATGCCGTTTATATACTTAGTAATGTCCAGGTTTTACATTCTTGTGCTATTTTTTTCACTTAATGTTATGTGTTATTTGTAAAAGTCTAAAAAGGGGTAAAACCTTCCGCATAGAGTTTGGAGTTCAAAGTTAAGTCTAAGCGGTTATTACCGGAGAAATATGGTATAGAGTATGGACGCACTGTGGGGTACAAAGTCTCCTAATATTTTTGTCCTGGTAAAGCCTGCACTTCTCCAGAAATACTGCAATGTAGTACAAGGTGCTTTGCCTCATTATCACATAAATGAAAATTTAAGAGTATAAGCACACAAGTGCGCTACACAAGTCGATGATCAAACTTGCTAGAAGACATCGCACCGGGAATTACTTAAGTAATTATTGAAACACATTGTATCATATTGTATGAATTACAGTTTAGTATACCTTTTTGTGTAGGATACAAATAAATCTTAATATACATATATTGTATAATACCTCTATATAGATAGATAGATAGGGATAGCCCTATCCCTCTATGTACCCTCTACTAACCCCATAAGAGACCGTAATGATATAATAACAATAATAATACGTTGTATACAAGATAAAAGGTAGTTTTCAAAAAAGTCAATAGCTTAATACAAATTACGATTAAGCTCTTATACCACGCCTACACAACTTTTTCTTGAGACCGCACTACGTTTGAAGCCGATCTGTATCACCCTATCAGTTGTAAAACTAGTCGAGCTACGGATCGTTCAGAAATCGGGCGGACAATTTGCCCGGAATGTTTTCCGACGAAACAAAACGTTAACCCTACCATGGCTTTGTGGCATTAATATAATGTTTAATCGTAATTGAATATTGCAGTTTTTATCAATCTTTAGTTCAATGAATCTAATTATTATCGCACATTATTTTTTGTAAAACAAAGATAGCAAATGTAAAGTTTATCGTTTTTTATCTGCATGCAAGTATATCTATGAACTTACATAAGAATATAATTTGAAGGTAATATTACGAAAGTTATAATTGAAAAGTTAAAATGACTACCATTGCTCAAGTTTACATTTCGCCATTGAAAAGTTACCATATGCGTTGATTAATAATAATATTTATTATTAAATAATGAGGCTTCCAAAAACGCGATTAATATTCCATTGAGCGGGAAATTGCGTAGAGCGAGAGCGTCGCGCGAAATGATCACAAAAGGTAGAGAGAGCACTGGGTCAGATTAATCAAACATTTAGGGAATTTGTGCCCGTTTTTGTGGAAACCTTTTGCACATTGTGTTGCCTAATCATTGAGGGTTTTCTTATTTTATATCTTGATATTCCAGCTAGTACTTATACTATTAATTTCTAGTTAATATCTGCGACTTCGCCTACTCTGCCTGATATTTATTATAATAAAATAATAATAAATATCAGGCAGATAAAAATTAAATTAAAAATTTAAAAATTTATTATATATGCCAATAATATATATATTTCATGCGTATGTGCAAAGGTAAAACATCAAAATGATCGGAAGTTAAAATTATCTGGGTTAATAACGTGAGAGCAAACGACGTGCCTACGAGTATAGTTGAGTTACTTAAAACTTTAATAACTCTATAATAAATGAATTTAGCCCAATATGTTTTTGGATAAGGGTCCAATATATCAGAAATAAAACTTAGAAGACTTAACGTTAATCTGTCCAGTAGTTTTTCTATGACGCGTAGAAAGCATAACCTCTACCGTTTTCTTTGTATACATTATAGCGTCACGTTAAGTTGCTTACGGGGTAGAAAGAGAACACCCACAGTCGAATTTCAGTGTTTCCAGACCTGACATGCTTCTGCATTCGAGACTCAGGATTTAAAAATAAAATTTAACAATAATAATCTTTATTCACGGACCACGGTTTACATGGAGGTATTAATAGTGCAGAGTGCTTTAAAGGAATACTTAAGCATAAACAATTTTTTTTTAAATAAAATCGCCTGAAAATGAACATTACAGTTACGGGAATTAAATGGAAATGTGACAAATACATTATATCTTTATCTTTTTCTGTTCTTAGATAGCTTTATTGACGCAATGGATTGGAGAATTCACAAAAGAGTCAATGTCTAGGTATAATAAATAATTCACATCAGTCTGGAGTTGTATCGGAGTTGCCGTACTCTTTGTTGTCCACAAATTGAGGCGCGGACTGAGCAGTATTTCGTCACATTAGCGTTACGGAATTGTGACATAATGTGATCTTAAGCTGTCAACATATTGTTAATGTTATTCTTTAGAAACTACCAACCATTCCGGAAGCTTCCAGAAATTTTTAAACGAACAAATGCTGAGGATATGATTATTATATTAAAATTACGATAGCGACGTAATTATAATAATAATAGAACTACATTTGAAAGAACTTTACAACTATAATGGATTTACAATTATAATACAATAGTAGTTATCATAATATCATATTTGTGTATATACACTGAACGCACTGGGTGGGTCATACCAATCGACTTTTCCACCAGTGGGCCTGCTGGAAGACATTTTAGTGTGGAATAAGTAGTGCCCTTGTACAACTATTCTTGTATATATTCCTTTCTTTTAGTGTGTGTACAAAAAATAAATAAGAATAACAATAACAATATTTTTGTAGTAAGCGAGACGTGTATACTTTTTTATGAATTTGGCAAAAAATATGTAGTACATATGTATGTTACTCCCTAGTACTGTATGAATATCAACCATTCCGTACACAGGAGATAAGGCTTAATCAAACATGTGTGTACGTAAACAGTTTTAGTCACGCTTGGGACAGAATTATACGCCAATATTTGATACAAAAAACTGGAACAAAAATATGATAAATTAAATATTTATCGTTATACACCTGAAGCGCGTCTCACTTCATGTATGGAGATGTCCCAAGATTTTATTATTATTATTACTCTCCTAATACACACTCGGCTGTTACGAAGAATTCTTACGCTCCTATCAGTCAGTATCTGAACTATTCGGTTGCATTAATCCTTTGTTGGTAATACGCACACTCTCAATTCCATAGCCAGTATAACATAATAGCTGAAATACGTGATTATACTCCTCTACCCACCTCTTAGGAGATTACAGGCGTGATGTTACGTCATCGGGTATTTCCATAAACAGACTTGCTTGTGGAACACGAGGCTCGTCGTGTATACATACAGCCACACTAATAGCTGCGCGGATTATTGTTCTCGTTCGTATTCTTGCTTCTACTTACGCAGCTATAACACTCTGTTGTTTCCCTTTAATGCACTGATGCTTTTTTCATTAAAATACACCTTACTGTCCATTATCTACTGGATATAACATATATTGCTACGGTATATTTATACATGATCTGTGGCATTGTAATTTTTAACTTATAGCTAGAACGTCTCATAGACTTTTAATGTGAGGCAAAGGCTTTATGTTGGTATGTATATTATTCATAGACAAACTTACCGATAAAAACTGCGGACTCGACATAACGTTTAACATTTCATTGACATATTATTTTAATATACCTATGTAGTTGCTATTCCTACATGTTGACGTGATTACATTATCAAATTAGTAACTAAGTTGCAAAAAGAAAACTGAGACACCCATCAATGCCTACTTATTAAGTACTTAACGAACTCAAATTAAATAAAGAAATGTTTTTTGTTCCGTAGTCTATCACAATAATTTATAAAGAGGCTAGAAAAGATGAAAATATAAATTCTCATAAAGCATACATTCGAGGTGACATACAACGCCATCTAGTTTCAGCAGTGAACAGCATAACAAGGTTGTGTAAAAAATGTGGGTCAGCAACTCGGGAACGTAAGGTCGTAAGAATACATCGTACAATAATACTGTAAGGCGTGTTACTATGTATATCAGGAACTAACACCCATATATATTCTTAATATTTTAGATAATTTTGTTTCAATATTGTCATCAAGGCTCTAGCACAACTTTTTTCCATAGACAAGACTGTTCAATAGCATTGTCCAAGTAAAATGTAATCCGAATGACATATGTTTTGATAAAAATTGCCACGTCTCAGTAAAACTTGATTCTAACAACAGTATGTATGACCTTTGAAAGGACATGATCCGGTATATGGATATTATAAATACTAACACGATGCAACAAAAACTAACGAAAAGGACTGGCTTAACCTTTAGAAACAATGGCATATTATCTATGCGTTCGTGAGACCACACTACAATTCACTATGATTTTGACACACATTGGAAGTTACCTCATATGTATATACTCATAACGTCGCCCATTCATCACTCCAACCATTTTAGAACTGCTAGTCGTTTACATTTAAAACGAAAATGTCGTGAGAATAGTACAAAATTAAATATAAAAATTGATCTACGTATGATCGAATTGCAATTAAATAAATACAAACTTAGTTATGTTATCGTAGTAGATACACAAAAAATTCATAACTGGGAGAAGGCAGTTCTGAGATACCTAATGCGGAATAGAATCAAATAGCTGTAGAGACCATAACCCACAAAGTGTTGTACAAGTAGTCAAAATATTGTATAAACCCCGAAAAAAAGTTGGTTACTTGTAGAAAAAAAATTTAATAAATAGCAACATTTTTAGTAACAAGTAATTAATAATCAGGGAAAAATGTATAGTTAAAATAAAAGACTATCAATTGTATTAGATAACATCATTTACAGCGATTTAATTTGATTGGGTTGTTCTACATTGATTAGAACAGATAGATATTTAATAACAATCGGTACTTTGTAACAGTATGAAAAAAACAATATTATTTAATTTTGCTTCTTAATTTATTTTTCATGTTTGAGCGATTTTATAAAATTTTTATGATTAGTGTTGCCATGTTGATAATGAATTATCTGTCCGGTTGCAATTTTTCGAATTTAACCAGAGTATTAAATAGAGTTTGAAGGAAACCTACGTGTTTTGTCTCTCTATCACCCCTCAAAACTAAAATTATCGTAAGCAGCTCCACAACGCGTGCCCCGAGGGAGTGGTGCAGCGCGGGTTCAGTCACCTCGCTGTCATCCAACCACTCTAATTGTAAATATTGATTCTGGAGCAGAAATTATAAACAACAGAAAAAACGTGATAATTGTTTTACTGTGCTGTTAGGATTGTAAGAAAACTCGTATGTAGTTATACGCCAAAGACTAGTTCAATGGCGCCACTAAAACACAGTAACGCTACAGATTAGAAAGAAAATCTCGTTTAATTTTTACTTATAAAAAATACCTACCAGTGACTATTAAAAATAAGAAAAAGATATCTTATTTGCCTGTTTTTATATGTATGTAAAAATAACGTAACATCACGCCTGTAATTCCCAAAGGGGTAGACAGAGGAGTGTAGTAAGTACACTCCTCACATTTCACCAGTTACGTTTAAGTCCCATGGAATAGGTGGTGAGCCTATTGCCATACACCGGGCACAATTCCAGAC
>DWMF01002474.1:0-10082 GCA_018244815.1 Parelbella polyzona
TAAGGAACTGGTTATATGCCAATAAACTAATATTTTTTTTTTTCAACTACAATCTCTAGATATGTCATTTTCTACTGCTTGCTACAATTTTTTTTAAAATCTAAGATGGCCAAAGTGCTTGTGGCATTGAGAACTTCTACCTGTAGAATCACCTAGCTATTACCTCTTCTATATAGATCTCATCGCAAAGGCTTCTATTTCTTTAGGGTTGTCACAAAGGTTTAAATTAATAAATTTAATTTTGAAAATTTAGCATGGAACTGAGACCGAATAAAATGTTCAAAATACAATTTTGTCTTTGGACATGTCAGATCTGCAAGAATAGAGGTGTTTAGCACTAAGTGTTTTCTGCTTACCCAATCACTCGTGTAAGGATGTACTAATAAAACCCCACATATATATGTATGTAAGATAATAAAGATCGATATTTTAATAGTTTACATTTTAGCCAAACCGCACTTGGCCAGCGGGGCAGACTATCGCTTTAACCCTCTTATTCTGAGAGGAGACACATGTTCTAATAGTGGTATAACAAAAGAGTCGAGAGAAAATGTTAGAAAGCCAGTTAATTATCTATAAACAATAATTGCTTAAGCCCGTATTTATCTGAATACGAAGCAAAAAATGGTAGGTTTGCGAACGACTTCATTGTTCGCTACGAGGGATTCTTTTGTTTGGTTTCGTGTCTGTTTTTATTATTACGCCTCATAATACAATCTAGGATCCAAATAAGCGCTCAAGAATTCAGTTTTTTATTGAATGTAATGTTTTTATTGGATTTTGAATTTATATTATTAAGTCATTATTATTATTATTGTTATATATTATTTATATTATTAAGTTATTTAATGTTATTAAGTGTGATTATGATATGACTTTTGTTAATTAAGATTATGTCAGAACTGCCCCATTGGTCGAATGGTTTCAAGTGGGACTGCTAATCGAGAGATCCTGGATTAGATTACTGGGTCGGGTACTATCAAATTTTTCTAACTTAGAATTTCTAGTAGTAGCTCGGAGTCTGGGTGTGTATACAGTATAATATGGCAATAGGCTGTCTCCCTGTTCCATAGTAGGACGAAAATGTTATTGGTAAAACGTGGGAGTGAACTACATCTCTCTGCCTACCCCTTTGAAGATTACAGGCCTGATGTTACTTTTTTATGATTTTTATAAACTACGAGGACCTAGTTAAAAATCAAATCCTTAAATACTCGTAAATGTTCGACTTTCTATTTTGATATCAATGTAAGTTATATTTAATATTTCAATGTATGACGAATTTGAGTCATTTAATGTGGTTTGTAACTAAATAATAATATATTTGAGTAGAAGAGGGCAACATTTTGTGCCTATTTCATTGCGGTCATTATTGAGAAACTAAATATGACATATTGAGACCAATTTTAAAAACTAGAAAGTTAATCAAGTCCATTAATAAAAATTTATATGTAATATCTCAATATGCTTTTGAGGACAATTAATCGGTTACCAGCCCCGTTGGTTCAGTGGTTGCAAGTGCAATTGCTGAGAAAATTGTCCTGGATTCGATCTCCGGGTCTACTACTGGGTTTTCGAACTTGAAATCACTAGTAATCAGCTTAGAGTCTGAATTTGTGCCCGGAGTTTAGCAACAGGTTTCTTTTCTTTTCCACGGGAAGTATAAAATAACTGGACCATTGTGGGAAGGTAGTACACCCCTTGCCTTTCTTTATGCACAATACAGACGTGATATTTGTTTTTGTATTTGATGTAGGTACATGGAAAACATCTAAATTATAATATAACTGAGCAGCGCAGAGTCGTAAATAAACAATTTTCCACACCTAGCGCGATTGTAGATT
This sequence comes from Parelbella polyzona, assembly GCA_018244815.1. NCBI lineage: Eukaryota > Metazoa > Arthropoda > Insecta > Lepidoptera > Hesperiidae > Parelbella > Parelbella polyzona. The sequence continues at coordinate 1,845 of DWMF01002474.1, forward strand.
CACGTTCTATTATTCAATGTTATAGTTCCTACGTCTCTAGTTGAAACTTTGTGTGAATTGTTAAATTCCATTCGCGCAAAGCTATTCTGCTCCTCGGGCGTCCCTCCTACGTAACTAGAAATTAATAATGTATGCCTGGAGACTTTGTTTATACAGTCAGCTTATTAGTGTCGAGGGGAACGGGTTAAACACGCGAACTTGGTTTCATCACTTCTACTTCGTTGACCTTCCAGCGAGCACGGTAAGTATTACCGCTTGTAGGTTGGTTCAAGTTCAAGGACGTACCTTATAATTGATCGAGCTGGCAAATGAATTTAACTTGAAGGTAATCGACTTCTATTTTTTAATAATATTTCATATAACAGATAATATCGTGTTGCGACATCTCTACACGGCAGTCAGTTCCCATAGCAAGCATAAAGAGAACTTCTGTTACGGTAACCAGAGGTTACTGCACCCATATAAAGAAAAAATATTTGTGGTTACCACACAAATATTTTTGTCAGTTGGAATCAAATCCACAACCCCCAGTGCAACAGTCGGGTCCATTAACCAAAGGATCATCGGACCAGTCAGTTAAATATACTGTTATTTAATGTGTTGAATTGACTTTTGTTACGTAAACTGTTTTGCTATACTTAATACTGCTGCCGCTGCCGTAATTGCTGCCGCTACTTCTCCCTTTGTTTCTTTTGCCGTTTCTTCAGCTACTACTCTTTCTATTTCTTCTCTTGCCACTGTAAGAACTTGGGACTGATATACGCATTAGCATTTTTCACTGGAACATTCTTATACAGCATCATGTAGGTTCCAGCTAAGAATAGAACAGGTATTAAAATGTTTTATTATCCGAAATGTTTATAAATAGGATTATTTATATTTCAATAGTTGATTACGAGTGGTTTGTTGTATTACTTAAGCTATAAATATGTATATGTATATACCTATAGTATTATTTATGCGATTTTTACAACATTGTAAATATTATTAATTGAAAGGATAGTTATGATATTTAGTTGATTGCTTAAAATATAAGATATGCATAGACTTTTAATCACCACTGTGCTCTATACGGCGGCATAAACGTCTCTCTCTGGGAATTATTAAAAATGTTTTTTTTTGTACAAGATAAATAAATGATAATTAAATTGTCTGTCCTGGCGTGTGTATGAGCAGTGACACTTAACGGTTGTGTATAAGAATTAGTACGCTACTCGTGCATGTAAGTGTATAAATGTATTGTTATTGTGCGTGTGTGTGCTATGTCTGGCCTTAGGTGCTAATCTTCGCACATTTTTACAAATCCAGTTTAAAAATTATCAAAATTTTTTAATGCCTCTTTTTCATTCGCTCAATAATAGAATGCACCGAACTCTTCAAAACTGCTAATAAGCGGTAACTTTCGACTTTCACATTAAACTTATAAAATGACATTCGCTCGCCACTAGCCCTCCATATTTGCGCACTCCCCGAGCTACCAGCCATTCTTTGAATTATTCAGCTGCACTGCAAGGTGTTTGCGGGCCAGATATCGCCCTACAGGGAGCTTTACATGAAAAAATTGTCTCCTAACAGGTTAAAGTATTTGGTATATAGTCTACATAATGTGATAATTACTGAAACATGTACTACCTTTTTTCATTTTTATTCTTATCAATGATCATATTTTAATAAAATTATACGTCAAGTCATAAATAATTGTAACATACACATGTCTACTTTCCTGCAGTTTAATAAAAAGTTATCCAATTATTTACGTTCATAGATATATTTTTAGCTTTTCCGATTTTCATGGATGATTAGTCCAAATACGGAAGGAAGTAGCTTTAATAGTAGGTAATATAATAAATATAAAAAAAGGTTAGTTTAATATTTTCTCCAACAGTTACATCCTCACAGCTATCGCTGCTAATTAACATATCGACACGCCAGGTCCTTTACGATTCAGGTAAAGTAGAAAATATATTTTCTGTTGAAAGCTGAGATCCTTCTTCTACGTAGGGTGTGCTGTCGCGTTGTCATACTGTTTTACGAGGCTTAACAGCCCCATCAGCTAGTAGGTCGAAACCTATTCGACCATGATAGATTAGTCTTAATCTTCCTCGGGATCTGTACTCAAATATACGTGCAGCATCTATGCATGTAAAAGAGAGTGTGTCAAATAAGTACATATTGAAAATGTTAGGCACACGTATGTAAAAAGCATTAGAAACTTATTAAAATCTGCATTCATTTACCTTTTTCCTGTCATATATAGACTTCTAATGCTCGGTCTACGACCTATTCAAAGACGCGGCGAGGATTTACCCCTCAGTACTCCGGCGAACCATTATAGTAAAATATCAAATAACCGCTTTCCGAAATTTTCCACATACACGCTGCATTAAAAGGATCATTAGTATTAGTTCCACGATATATTATTATCGTGACGCTAATTCGGAAGATGAAAGGTTAAAATATAATTTTAAATTACAAAAACGTGTTAGCTAAAATGATATTCTGGTCACATTTAACGGCTCTCTATATTTGAATTGAAATTTTTTCCGTGTTCCATATCATTATTTCAAATAGAATTTTAATTATTTTTTTTAAATAAGGTTTTTTAATAGCCCATTATTTTAAATAGCAGTTTTTAATTTATTAAAAAAAACTTGTAATACAATTAAGTATATGAGCAACAACACTATTGGTAGTACATGGCTATGATCAGTTCAAATTATATGTTGGATATTATGAAATATTAAAAAATCTTCATTGACAGAGATTGATTACTTTATGTCTGAGAAACCGATACTCTTCAAAGAAGTTCGTAATACCTTAACAATATAGAAAAAGTTGGATCCGTTGGAAACATCGTCAGCTTGGGGAGGCGGGATTTACCTACCGAGCATAGAGCCTTAATACAAAATTGGATTTCGTGGTCCATTAATTTTCAATTTGCGTGATTGCAATTTTCGAGGTTTGCTCCTTCCAAGTCGTCTGGAACTGCCATCGCGACTAAAATAAGAACAAGGCTCAGAGATGAGATTGAAATGAATGCTAAATCCCTTCTCCCCGTATAAAAATATACCCAAGCACCACTTCGTTCTTGCGGATTACTTAAAGGAAAACGAACATCGCTTGTACGACATCGCTCTTATAAATACACACTGAATACGCAATTTTGCAGCTGAGCCCCATAACTGGTTGCTTATTATACAGATTATATACAAGAACGAGATGTCTACTAACGCATCCGTTTTAAATACTTTATACGAAAATATTTAAGTTAATTAGTAATTAATATTTCGGACAATGTATTTATATTTAAACAACCCAAAATGAACTGGGTATCCTAATTTGGTAATTATTAGTAGTAGATCAAAATCATACACGTGTGAGTTTTGATTACCTAAATGATAGCATATTAAACACGTTTATGACTGTATGAGTTTACGTCCCTTAGCCTTTGTGAACGCGACAATGATACCAAATAGTTAAGTAAGCAAATACAGTTTCATTTAATTTTGCATACATGGATCTTATAAAAATCTTTAATTTTATATGAATTTACGTTAATAAATTATGCTATTTCGAAATAATTATTACATAATATGAAATACCTCACATTAATATTATTAACAATGTTTTCCCGAAAAATAGCCTTTAATATAACGAACCGAATTTGTATTTCTGCTTTAAGAATTCCATGTTTACAAAATTTTGTCATTAATTCTCTTATGCTTCCTCTTTGCCCTTTTCCACCCTTTTCCTAACAGCGTCAACTTAAAATTCAAGAATTTGCATACAAATAAATTCCGATTTATTATGAACAAAAAAGTCTTATTTCGTTACTGCGTCAACACTTGGTCCTATTTCGACCACGAGCGGTAATATTAGTAATAAAAGTGATTCCATGGTTAACAACAGTAGCAAAAAAAGCCAGCTATTATTCTCGAATAAAAATAGCCTCGCAAAGAAACGTCGAGCAATTATAATCTTACTCGTAGACTCGAGGTCGCGTTGAACATTTCCAAAAAGTTAAATCTCTTTCTGTAGCCATCCCAAATTAAAAAGGACGAACTTAATGCTTAATAACGTTGCCAAGAAATTGCAATCCATTAAATTGTAGGTACCAATCCTCTTTAGAACACGGAAGGTTTGGATTTTATTCTTCTACTCTGCTAACATTTTTACGTACGCTTCTATTCAATAGCTTCGACGACTGCGATTTAGAAATAGCACTGGAATCTATGTCCAATCTCTGAAGGCCTGAAATTCAGGTAAAATTCACCATTGCTAATAAAGGGTTCGAAGGTACATACTTGACTTTACATTTGTTATCTGCAACTGCCTAAGGGCTACAGACGTTTCGCCTTCCTTGCTTTGCTTGGCTAACGAGTAACCTCGTAATAAAGAGGCCGAGATTTGGAGATACTGTAGATAGATGAATAGACCGCTTAATAAATTAGATCGCTTTTTAAATTAAAGAACGAAAATACGACTACAGCGAGGAATAGTGATGAATAACATTCGCCTTTCAACGCATTATTACACGCAAGATTAATCATGTACAATTTGGCCGGTTCAGAATTTATAGCTTTTTTTGTTTCTTATAACACTGCAGCGTCAATGTACTTATGTTCCAAGCCATTTGTTGGAGGGACGTTTAAATGGCGAAAAAACGTGACAAGAAAACAGAAAAGTCACATTAAGCTTGCTTTATGTCCGCCAATGTTCCGTTTTGTACTGTGCGCAGATTAAAAGATAATGTTTATTATTTGTACGAAAATTACGCAACTTGTTTTCGTTACACGTAGCGTCGATAGCCTCGTGGCTTAGTATTCAGACTCCCACTGCTGGGGTTCTGGGTTCAAATTCTTATGCAATTCTTTCTTTATGAAAATATGTGTGTTATAAACTTAAGATATGAAATGGTGAAGGATGAGATCGTGAGGAAACTGGCACTGGTTAGAGTGCGTCATCACGTGCCTCAATGCGAGGTAATTTCACTATTCGGAATTCCTCAACTTTCCGCTTTTAAAAGGAGATACATGGGTGGCAATGACGATGGACGTAAAGTTTGGCATTTGTTTAATTTTAAACTCTTTCGTTTGTTTAATATAATTAACCTCTTTAATTTCCATATAGAAATTAAAGAGCTTTTTAGGCATATCACAGTTAGACATTATTTTAAAAAGGAACAAATATACATCAAAAATAAAAGACAATATAAGACGAATTATAAGAATTTAAATTAGGTTTTATTAACTTCAGTTTTTGTACTTTTAAGTACGTTTGTAGTAGATCAGCACTAAGCGATATTTTACAAAAAAGACAGCAGAAATTTTGTGTTAAATAAGATTGTTTCGGGAAATTAAGTACATACTCGTATAAGCACGTGGAATCGCCCATCGTGTAACCAAACCCACACCTTGTCATAATAAAACTTGACCGTATTTCTCTCAAAATAAATTGTGACAATATTAAGATATAACAACACATTTGATGGGTATTGGAGCTTAAACCACCATCTGCTCCAGTGACAGTTCTCGAAACGTCTTCTAGAAGTTTTCTATGAGATGACGTTTCGATAACGTTTAACGATTGTTGTCCAATGGTAGCAAAACGTCCTCTCTAAAGGACTAAGAATTAACATAAAAAAGTTAGCCGTATCAATGTTAACATTTTTACGTGATAACACTGTCACTGGTTCGTTATAAACATTAATTATATTAACGGTTTCGATATATGAATGTAATAAGCAGCCATGAAGGAAGTCCATACGTCAAATTCACACAAACATCAAATTGTAGGTGTCCGTATACCGCAACATCTTTGGGCGCAAATATTTTTACCGTAACGTAAAAATTGTTATGGATCACGTAAATATGGAAAAAATAAGGAAAATGTATGTGTTGACGTCAAATTATGAAAACGTCAGCGAGGTGTGAAACTGCGCGACTTTCGAGGTGATTACTTATACATGACACAATATATTGACAACAGCGTCTATATTTCTTTTATATTGATGTGCGAGATGCTTCTCGCAACGGGAAAAAATAGAACGCCATCTTTATAATATTTAAGTGTCTTTATTATAATACTCAGTGGGTCAGTTATCCCGTATAATTATAATTGGTCGTTATCATAATACAAAATAGGTCATTCTGGCTGATGAGGGAGTCAGATTTCTCTGTAACCGGTGTACATTCCTGGAGAAAGTGATGAAAGTAAAAGAAACATATGCAGTCTGTAAGGAGAGAGATCTTTTAGGAGAGAGATTCAGCTCTCGGTGCTACCTGCCTACCCCGTAAGAGACAATGTGTGTATGCGTCAAACATTTATTGTTATTTTAATCTTTAAATTCTTCTATTAGTAGATTAAGATTTTTTCGTCATATAGAAGTAATGTCAATCAATATTAAAACATGTATGAGATTCTAATATCCTATAAAGTCAAGTGAAGAATAACTTTCATTCAATTTATTATCGACTTTAATTTAATTAAAACAAAATATAAATTAATTCGCCTATTTAACGAATAACGAAGTAGATATTCCCGTAGCGACGTTAGTGTCGCGTTGTTAAATTTATAATCATCTCTGCATAACTGAAGTTCTAATTGAAATCAATTAAAAACGTCTTGCTATCCTCAACTGGGAATAAAAATTCTTTAGCGTGAAAATCTAACTATTACCAAAAATCAACGGATAAACGAATTATTTTATAGTTACCTACTTGATTTTCATTTGTAATCGGAACTTTAAATTTACGTCGAAATAGGATTAATTCGTTTTATTAATAACATAAAATTACATCATTGCCGTATTTCTGTTTTCAGAGGAGTAATTTACTTACTTCTAGTTTTCACAGGTCATGTTATACTTCCCATGTTATTGGGATTGATCCTATTGCCATACATCGGACACAAATTTGGACTTGGTGCGACCACTGGAAATAATATTTTTATTAATGCAATGAAAATATATAATTCATGTTCGTCTGTGTTTGATTTAATGAAGCGATAAACGAATAGAACAATTCAATTGGAACGCTCCAATCAATCAAATCATATTAATCACTATTTCGTTTTTAAAAACCACAAACATTCATTGTGTACAGAATTATTAAACATATTTGTTTTCATGTCATCGTTTCTACTTAACACTATCATACATATTTTGTTGTGTGCTAAAACCACAAATATAAAATTATGTTATATATTGTTATACAGTTTAATCATATGATTGTATGCATTTAGAATAAAAATAGATGTGAATTATGAATATTGGCCGAATAATATAAAGTTATCTACTTAAAATGTCGTCCATCACGCAGCAATTAAAATTAAATCTACTCGGGCGTTATTAAATAACACCCTCATTGATAAAAACTAAGGAAAGTCTCACTCTCTTAGAGCGGTTTTTTGTTACTGAGAAACGTAATTATAAATAAAAATAGAGAAATATAGATAATTATAGTACCGTTAAAAAGGTCTGGCTAAGCCTCTTTTTTCTGTTGAACACTTTACGTAGCCGTTCTCAGTCTTGTTCCAACTTTGTGCCAGCTTGATCGAAAGACAGGTAATCCCGATTGGATACAATATCGGGTTCAGATCGGATTCCACCAGGAGCCGCTACGTACTTTATTTAACTTTAAGCCACAGCAGTATTATTCAGTAATGTAGATTCGTGAAACTGTTATTCAATTCGAAATGTTACCAAAACTGCACGATAAAACTTACGCTAAAATCTGTTTTGAATTTTTGTTCACGTATACATGTTTAAAACAGTTTGTGGCTTTGAAATATTTTTACGTCCATACATGTACCTATGTTTTATACATATATTGTCACGTCTGCCTTCCATTGGGACAAGCTGAGACTAAGTATTTCCACTAGGCACAGCCTAATGACCTTCTTTCACCTCTTCTTCACTTATTAATCCTTATAAATACTCGTCTATTAAAGTTACTTTGGCCTGGATTTAATTTAGGACGTCTTCGATTCGATTAAAGTAAGTACCCCCCAAACCCGCCCTTATTTTATCATTCACACTGGCTGTATGTTTTACCTACAACTCTATTTTACTTCGTTTTTATATATTATATGTATTATTTATTATCGGAACACCGTTGATTAAAATCTGTTTATTAGGTTTCTACATCATTTATTTTATAAATAATTCTATTAAACTGTGGTAAAATTCTACGCATTACGTTAATGAGTAACTAATTCTTTAATTGTCAAGTTTGCATT
>DWMF01002475.1:0-10082 GCA_018244815.1 Parelbella polyzona
ACTGAAAAGTTCAGATATTACACGACCTGGGATCCAAACCCAGGAGTTCTCGATCAGCATACGCGCTATGTAACCATTCGACTAAAGGCAGTCGATTTTTCTATTTAATATTAATATAATAGTCATACTGCGCCATAAACCTAACATCGCAACAGGAGGTCCATAATATACGTAGATTTCCCAACAGATTCATATAAATGACCCGTGATTTAGTATTTTTCTGTAAGACGACGGTTGTATCTTAAGCGAAACGTGCAATTGTATATTACTTAAATTTCTTTCACAAAAAATTTTACAATATATTTTTTTGACAATACAATACAATACAATTGTATACCTATTACATAATTTTCTTTTTCATTAACTTTTTGAAAAATTTCAGAGCTTAATTAGTATTTAACAGCACACCGCATTATCCATTACACTTATCTATCCTATTTGGTCCCACTGAGATCATTCCTGTGCAATAAATACTGAGATATTTCTTGGTTTATTTACGACTGACCATTTTCCCACGATTGCGTTAATGTTCCTAATAATACAGAATATATAGGTACGTTATATTTAATGACGTCATTGATTTACTTCATTGTTAAATTACCTCGCAGCACTTTTTGTCACACCGTCATTTAACACTTGCCACTTGGAAGCAATCGACTCCTATTACTCCCAAGCTAAGGGTGTCGATATTATGAACGAACCACACAATAAAGGCGAACTTACCCTCAAAGCCAGTTGGTTCAGGAAAATTGTTAACTAAATTAAATAATTATTCACGCAGGGTTGATTGGTAGAAGATGCTATTAGGCATTAAGTTAGCCCTTTGCTGCAACATTGTTATAACAGTGTTACAATAAAAAGTAAAACTACGTTACATCACGCCTGTAATATCCTGCCTGGTTAACAAATATAATCTAAAAAATATTTCGTACTTATTGGATATGGCCATGCACAAGTTAAAAAATAATATTTTCAATTTTCAACTAAACAATCTTTTATTGTTCATCGCCGTCCCTTTTGCAGTACCGCTAACAATATAAGGCGTTACGGATCCCATTTGTAGCTTAATAATCTTTTTATCTCGTGTACATGTAACACGTACTTTTATTTTAGCTGCGTCATACATTTATCTGTATAATTTTGTATATACCTAACTCTTCGTAACAAAACAAAATTGTTTTACTAATTCAAAACCGTTGATCCGGGCTGTCTGTGAACTGCGCGTTCGACACTCACCTGAAACGAAAGTTTGTATGATGAATGAGTATTTTGTGTCTGACTGAACATTACGTTGCACCTGTATTTACTATTTCTATCAAGCGTATATTTTCGGCTTTTAAACGCGTGTATTTTAAACCAATGTTTCATTTCAACATAGCAAGTCTATTATCATCTTATGTAAATCTGTCGAAATCCACTGCTGCACATATGTATGTAATCCTTGTCTGAGAGGTTTTTGCCCGTAATACCTACGCTGGGCATACGAATTGGGGAACAGCATATACAGACACTACTAATTGACTTACAAGTGCTTTTAAATTGTGACCTGGATTTTAACTAACACTATCCCTTAATAATAAAACTATTGCAAGGGGCGAACTAAATACCTAATAGCATTCTTTGAAATTCAAATGTTGATGCTACATATTTTTTTGATCTATCCTTGCTACCCTGCTACATTTACAGAGTAAACAATAAACTACATGAGTACAGCGAGCTAACACTGGAAGTGAATGTTCGAAAAGCCACCGTGTGTTTCAATTTGTCGTTCCATAACTCCGGTTTCTAACATCGTGTAGCGGTTTAAGCAACACGAATAAAACGAACATTGTATACTTTAGAACAAAATTAATTTAAGCCCACGCAGCTTATCGACAGCGGTGGGAACCGCCTTTTTAATTAAAGCTCGTTGATTTATTGGTTGTCAACGGTACCGCCGTGTGGATACTACGTGTCGCTTCAGTTTCCAGGTCAAGTGTCGTGTCGTACGGATTATTAATCAATACTAACATTGAAAAATATTTTAAAGTGACTCGTATCTTATATTTTGTCAATATTTCATCATTTTAGTCGGTAATGTGGTACTTATAATTGTACAAAAAGAGATTACAGGGCGGAAAAGGTGGAGTAAAGGATGAATTGTAAGGCAATGACTAATATCACGAAGAAAAACTAGTATGAAAAATTGGCAATACATAGGATTGTCTAAACATACTAAAAGCTAACTTTAGAGGAAGATCAAGGCGATTTGAAAGCTTCCTTAATTCTGAAGTAAAGTAAAGCATCTTATCAAACCATCGAAACACGTCAGTTCAAGAAATTCAACGCGCGGTCAATTAAGACGACCAACCGGTAGAAGAGAAGTTTAATTAAATACAGCTACAGAGGGTACATTAAACAATGTAACTCAATTAACAATCTTAATCTTTGCGGGAAGCGCTGATGTTAGCGTATAATTTACTTCAAACTGCTAGAACGATATTAATGTTCCAATGTATAACCTCTTTCCCGAGTTAACTAGTATTTGCGTGTCAACTTCAGGGCACTCGTAATTATGAGTGTTTCTTTCTTTATGCCATTATGTGATTAAAAACTTGTCACGGATGAGAAGAAAATATTCGTTAGTTGTAAGAACAGTTAGGTCTAATCTAAATATTTTGAAGAAATACGCATTAAATGAATAAGATAGTATCGAAATCTTCAGATACAACAAAAGAAGCAATATCCATTCAAAATTAAATATTCAGCCAGCCCCATGAGATATAAGATATAAGTATGTGAAAAATGTTGTCCGAGTTCTGCTTAATAGGGTTACTATACAGGGTTATACTATACAGAGTTTCTAGAAAACAAATAACCTCGAGAACAAGCATTACGACCTACCGACGATATGACGAGAAACATTGAAATATACAAAAAAAACTAAAATTTGGTATTTACCGCAGATTTCATAGTGTATAAGAAATGAATTTGATAAATTGCAATGTCCAATAAAACCTACCCCGTAAGTGCATTGAAAGTCTAGGAAAAGATCTGCAAATATAAAGAAATAATGAAAATCATAGGAATTGTCGTCATTGTACAGAAAAAATCTATAATGTAGCTATATTGCCATTGGAAATTGCGGAAATTGTCGCTAATCGTACAAAAATGGAAAGAATATGCTAAGCGTTAAAGGATCACATCTAATAACCAACCACAACCAACAATAATGTGAGAAACAAACATGCAAATGCCATAAGGTTATAAGAGTGCTTTAAAAGATCGGGGATGGTCATATTTGTAGACTAGACCTCAAACGGTGGAGAAATAAAATAACAATGGTTACACAAAAGCCAGATGCGGGCAAGATTTTTCTATCCAACGAAACTGACCAAAAAGAGATAGAGATAGAACAGAGATATTTAGAGTAGCCTAAAGAATCATTATTTGCGATCAACTTGGCATTTTGTATATACTTTTATATATGGAGCAGTAATTTCCCTGTTGGGTAAAACGATAACTGATGCCACGCGATGAAACACACTAGAGGTTATTCTTACATAAGCTCAAATACTACCAAGTATTTGTCTACAATATTTTTATCATATTTGGAATATTAAGAAAGAACGTAGCCGTGTTGAAAGAATTTTATTTGCATTGAATGGTTTATCGCCTATTTTGCTCTTCGTAACAAGAATTCGTAGAGAGGGAGAAAGTGTTATTTAAGAACAAAATACTCTTAGAAAATGTTGTTTAGGAGCTATGAAATTTTAAAAGTAGGACTCTGGACACCAAACATTCGCTGAATCGAATAAAACGCGATATAACAAGGCCCGCTTCTTTTTAATGTACACGCCAGTTTAATTTAACATGTTGGTTGAGGTGCTCTCATAGGAGATGACCGCGACCGACGGCTAAGTGTAGTATTTTTTTAAATGTTTTGAAAATGTTAGTCGTACTTAAAATGTACATGTATTATAGTCATTTGAATAGGTATCATCATCAACAGACTCTAGATATCCATTGCTGGACATAGGCCTCAATTAAACGGAGTCACTTGAATATTATGTATATTAAAGTTTTGTGTAAAATTTCTATTTCTGCTTTTTGTATTTCGTGCACACATTGCGCGTGTAATAAAAACATTTTTGTTTCCGTTGGAATATTCCATATTCTGCTTTGCTTAATCACAACTAGCTGTCCATCATAAACTTCTAATCCTATTTCGTACCCTGCGGACTTCCTTCCTTTTAATTACACTGCACTCTACTAACACGGCGCACTAATTTAATGGAGATTTTCATATTAATAGCCCGACCAGTGCTCGAGAGGTTTCTGTGCCGTCACTTCCTAGCTTGTTGGATAGAGAGCGACGAAAGGCAAGCGATGAGCAATTGCTTATCGATAATTATCAAGATAATCATCTTACAATAAGGTTTGTTATATTAATGTAATTGAAAGAAGAGTAATCGAAAGTCTTAACTTCTTTAACGTTAAACAACTTTGGTAACGACTATCTCTGGCTAACTGTGTATGTTTGTACGTCGGGGGCCTGGTAATATGTAAGTCATACCAAGCTTTCATTATTGAGTTGACTTTCTTAATGAAAATATTCGCTGAAATATATTTTTTTTTACCTAAAGGCGCAGGATAGAGCTGAAATTTATAGTAGGTAACCAAAGTATGGCGTAAATTAAATGTGTCCTTAGCTTTTTTTTGAAACATAAGGTTGGTTTTTGTTGATTTAAGTAACTTCAAAACTCTGATTGTTATCATTATAGTCCATGTAAACTGCTATCTATTGAAACATTTAAAAAACACACGTATTTTGTCGAATATACTGTAAATAAAAAAAATACCGTTTGCATAAAGGGATCATGTTACAGTTATTAAAACATGACAACTAGATAGTATGACCGAAAATATGTTAATCAGTGCCCAGCAAACGTGGACAAAGTCTGTAACAAAGGTATTGTGTACATAAAAGCAGCGAACACCGTTCAATAGGATTAAAAACTTAGTCCGAGGCAGCACTGCACCTGGCATTGGAAGAGGCAGTTTCCGTACGAAGCTTCTCGCGTGGACGCCGGAGCTTACCAACTTGTAGTGAATGTGCACTTAATATGTAACGTAAATCAATTAATATAAGCCCTATGTAACCAGCGTTCTAACTTACTCGTAAATACGTAGAAAATTTACTACTAGTAAAAGATTTTACTCCTCGGGACTGTTTAAATTAGCGAAGTATTATATCTTCATGTTTTTTTTTTAAATTTTACTTTGCGGTACTTCAAACCAGCAATTGTTGTTTAGAAAACCGTAGGCAGTATGATTAATATCGTTATAATGATTTAATTAAAATGTTGTAGCCATAGCCAGACAGAAAAGTCGCTGTGATATTACTCGTCCATAGAATATTATTTAATTTAGCGAGAATAGTTTTTATTTAAGCTATCTCACAAACACTCACAATAATCCTACAACAAGACATCTTTACACACTATTTTTAATATACGCTTTCAAAATCTATCAAATATTTTTCAACTTACTGCATTCTACAGTTTCCACTTTTAAAATCCACTAGTACAATCGAATGACGGCACGAACTGCAGTCTACCTGAGTTCATGGTACGCATTATTTTAAAGCTAAAATAATTAAATCTAACCTTGATACACCCTTAGAGAGAACGGCTCTAATATGAGAGCTTTGAGTCCACCTGGAGTCCATATACCCATAGATAATATCATAGTGCTTATATTTATGCTGTCTTACCTTTTCTACCGGTTGTAAAAATACCTATCAAATACCCTATGAGCAACTGAACGTGACCTGGCGTAAATTTATTATTATAATAAATCTGTACTATTTATTTAACTTAAGATTGACAGCCGTTGCCGTTATACCGAAACCTGACAGTCGCTTTTTCCAATAAAACTTGTAAGTTCGCTTGTTGACCTTTTCAGCTTTTCGAAATTCAGTGAATTGCTGAAATATTTACTTAAGAACGCTTCACGTTCGAGGGAATTTATTCATGCCAGTTTATTTAAAACTACACGTAATTGTTTTTTCAGCTTTCGGATAATTTACTTTTGATCTCGAGTGTTTTAGTTACGAATTTCGACGTAAATGGTATATTTCTGTTCCTAATTATTAATTTGTACCTGATGGCAGCGATTATAAAGTACTATAATAATTTGTCATCGTTATTAAACATTGTCTATTACTCTTTTACAGCTTCTACTATTAAGCTATACAGAAATTAACAGTTAACTAACTAACTAAAGCGACTATTTCTACTACCATATCTAACCATATTGAACGTATTGTTTTGGTAAGTAAACAAAAACGACGCCGTTACGGAAAGCAAGACATCTGTATGGTCGAGAAAAGTCTAGTATCTACGGTTGGCTCTTGAACTGATTACTGCCAGTGGAAAATTTCCAAGAGCGTGTTATCGTTTGTAAAACGTTACATGGTAAACTCCCTTTGTTACAGTTAAGAAATATTCGTCAAGCCTCGGCACATACGGCTTTAAAATATTTGACCCACAGGTTAACGCGTTATTCGCATATCTGCCAATCTGCCCTCGAGCAGAGTGGTTGAGTATATTCCAAGTCTCACGGCCGTTACATCCGAAGTATAACGTAAAACAGGTTGTAGCCGAGTAAACAAAATAATAGCAATGGCTTATCTAAAACCATAGTTACATAACAAAAGACCATAACAAGATAACTGAATCTATCTTATATTCGCCGACTATATCAATTTCTGGTGAAATATCCTCTCTCACCTAAGTTGGCCACAGCTATCAATATACCTAAATCAGTTGGATTATGTGGACGTGGTAAGCATTGCCGCAAGAAAATATTACTTCGACCGAGAAACAACTCCATGGTGCCTAAGAGTAAGAATGTATAGAGCGCGAAGTTTTGTTTGCAAATCATCTTACATGGAAGTTTTCGAATGACACTGCTATCATATGACATACGTCACTAATGTTTTTCGTAACTCGTTCACAGTGACAATCACAAATCGGTAAAACTTATGACTTGTTGAATAAAGGCACCTCAAGGTCTTTGTTCGTTATTTTACAATCGTTAGTAGCACACGGCATTCAGAGTTTCAACATTTCTAATAAACACAAGAAATTTGTGCCTACGTAAATTTGAATTATTTACCGCCAGGAAAATTGTGGTAGCGTTGAAAACCCAAAGTGTACGGTTTACATGCAGTGTGTCGTAAATTGTTCTGTTCTCATTTGGAACATGTTGTAGGCAGATATAAAAAGCGTCTAACACAGCTCTTAAGATGTGCAATACACCATTGAGTAATCTGTAACTGACTTATTGTTTTTTAATTGTATCAACATATCAAATACGTTATAATATAATTATAACTATAGAATAATTTTAACATAATTACGTTGTAACTAGGTCGAAGCGCGGAAAAATTTTATAGAAGAAAGCTTACTTCACGCATGTGCTTTAAAATATGACTACATCATATCTGATGGTTTTTATTAGTAATTGAGAAATAAAACAATATAATTTTTTTTTAATACTTAATGGGCTAGCTTTAGCTTTATGATTTTAGCAATATCCTTTTTTTGCGAACTGTCAATACACGCACCGGTCACTCTACCCGCAATCGCTGTCTAACATTCCCCCAAATAAAACTCGGCGACGTCAAGATAGATTATTTTGTTATTATTGTTTATGTTTCCGACATTTTGAGTTCTCCGCCGAATTAAGTAAATTCAGTAATCTAATATCTAAATATAAAATAATGCTACGGTCTACAAATCTGATTAAATATAACTACTTAAAATTCAGAGAGCGTTTGGTACTAAATAACTGCGAGCGTTCCTCAAATTGCAAATTGGTACATTTCACGACACTTTTATATACAATTGACAATAATTTTTGTGCCACTTAATATATTTACTGGTATTATTAAATATTTACTCAGTATCATGACTGATATGATTAAATTTTGCACATTATTCAGTCATGTTTTGTTTTTTTGGGATAGTAGGAAATGTTTCGTATGTCCTCGAAGTAGTTTTCATGAGCAACACGAAAAGATATGTGTGTGAGTAAGATGGTACGTAACTCAATATCGATATCGATAACCGCATATCGATAGTTTTCAAATGTATGTATTTAATTTGATTGAAATTATATTGA
Source organism: Parelbella polyzona (assembly GCA_018244815.1). Lineage (NCBI taxonomy): Eukaryota > Metazoa > Arthropoda > Insecta > Lepidoptera > Hesperiidae > Parelbella > Parelbella polyzona. The sequence continues at coordinate 8,170 of DWMF01002475.1, forward strand.
TAATGTTTGATGTATGCTATCTAAAAACAAAACAATATCTACTTAGGCTTTGCAGCACGAAATAGCTCAATATAAGTTGCCTCCGACGCGTCTCATGTCAGATATAGACAGACTCAGTATTGCTTGTATTATAGATAAGCGTAATTATAATTAGTGCTACATATATGGTTATAATTTGAATCAGTATGTTTAAAATACCTGTTTCTTATCACAATATACGGTAGCCTTCTGATTTACATTAGCTTAATATACCTATAGTACTCTGTTTGCTTTACCTCAGGGTTTTGCCAGTTTTATTTCACGGAGTACAGCATGTTAATATTATTAATATCAGAATTATCAAGGGAGACAGGAGCTTTTAGAATACATTTCGTAATATTTAAGAAAGCCTCCGCGCTTCTTCAACCGCTGTATTTATGCTGGGGCCATCTTTTCTCGACCCATTTATTGTAAGGCCGTTACGGTCTCGCGTTGGTACAAAAAGACTTGTTAAAGATTGCCGGCTGGAATGGTGCCAAAGATGGCTGACCCAATATCTTCCTTATAGCAAAGCATACAGCAGATTTGTGCACGTTTCGACAGGCTTACCGCGTTATTCGAAGGTGATAAGAGACAAAAGTTCATATAGAACTCTGCGCGGCCTCAAGAGCGTCCTAAATATCAAATCGGCGATATTTCATCGACAATATTCTTTTAAAATCTATTGCAGCCCTAACGCTATATAGTTTGTTATTTGGGATATATTATTTTTTATATTAATATAAATATCGTTAGAATATTTATTGTTAAAAAAAGAGGTTATAATTATTTCTTGTTCATAACGAGTAATTCACGAAATATCCGTAACTCGCTTTGTTCAGGATTTATCTAACGTTCGCTCGCTCCCTTAATGTTCGTGTATAACTCCAAAGCAATACGAAAGATGCAGAAGTAAATACAATAACTAAATATGTGCATATCAATGTCCACGTTTCAGCCCAAATTAATTAAATCTTATAAAGCCTATAATTATTTTATTAAAGTAGGTTTTATTTCGATACATTTCATGGCCCGTTACATTTAATTCTTATAACTAAACGAGCCTAAATCATTTCGTATATGTTATATGACCCGCATATAACATATACGAAATGATTTAGTCACACAACCTATTACTGATGCGCTTCCTATGTGATATCATATGTACATACCTTTACAAATAAATCCGATTCCTTATAATAACATGATAACTCTGTCAAGACTCCCTCAAGGTTATTATCTTGAACGGGTATCTGCAAACTTGAAGATTCTGATATTTATGTCAATAAACTAGTGCTGCCACCAACAGCTGACTCAATGAAACGTAGCTGTTTAAGCTGTAATTAAGAAAAGAAGAAGAATATTACGACTTAGAGATAATATGTAGAATGTGAATTTTTTCCACCAGTTTGTTTATTTATTAAGCTTTGCTACACTCTTGAAGTGGACACTTCTTCGGGCAATAGGCACAAATATAAAGAACAGGAGATTTTTTATTACCATTGTCATGGAAATGTAGTATTATAATAATAAATTGCAGAGTGTTTAAAAGATTCATTCTCCCCAAAGCAGCTTCAACGAAAAAAAGTGGGAAGTAATTAAGAAAAATGAAAAAATAACGAATGACGATTAATCTGTAAAAATATGGCGCCATTTAACAAGATCTGTGATTAAAATCAAAATGGGCCTAAGTTCCAGTCGCTTCCTAATTTCGAAATGAATTATAGAATAGAACGCACAGAAAGATTAATCACTTGTGCCTAGGAATGAGATGTTTTTAAACGGAAAGTTTTTTTATCTTCAAATATAAGAATTTCGTGGGAATAAGTCGGTGTTTAACGTACCATGTCTTTGTCGAGATTACGTTCTAGACATTTGAGTAGTTAAACGATTCT
>DWMF01002476.1:0-10078 GCA_018244815.1 Parelbella polyzona
ACATATGCATTGATTTAAATATACAGATAATATTTCTATTAAATAATAACAGTTTTATTAGCACTCATTACCAAGAACCTGCCATCACGCTTTTTAAAAATACTAGTGGTTCTGATTTTATATGTATTGTGCCCGAATATTGTATTATTATAAACTTTGCTGTACTCCTTAAATAGAACAAACATGTTACAAACCGCCTGAAGAGTATATGGGCAATATGTACTCCCATTTATACATACGTATGTATGCTTCTTTATACAAATTCCAATTTTACCTAAAATGTGGAAGAAGTCCACACATGAGGATGACCATATTTTTCCATGAAGGCATTATAATAATTTTTCTTTTGTACATAAATTATACACCCGCGACATGTCAGCTTCCTTGAACCGTGTTATTAAATACTGTAACATATTCCTATATTTTATTTACCTGAACGATTTTACCTAATTCTTGTCGTAGAATTCGTAAATAGGAATTTTTAATAGAGTGAACCATTGCCTTTATGTATATACATAATATACACACTAACAATTTACATAAGGTTCCCGTGATGTAAGTTCTAAAAACAAAGACTTCTAAATGAGTTTTTAAATACATACTGACTTTGTTATATAAATATGTGACAATAAAATATGTGGCAGGTAACAAAGTATTAACGATATAAAACCAAATGAGTGCACATTTCCCGTTGCGAAATTTGCGTTTAGAACGTTTAATAGTAGAAGCGTACATTTAGTACCGCTTGATATGTTTAAGTACTTGTATATTTTTAAACTAAAACTTTATATAGTAAAGTGAAATCTGTGATATTATTTTATCTGTCGAGTTTGTGTGTAAAGCATATCGCTTATCACACTGAACTTTCCCCTAACGCTTCTAAGTCATTTTACAAATTCTATATAAATAGGTACTCGTATGTAATAAGTTGACCTTTTCTAAAGTTACGTTCATCTGATGAGTTCCTAAAAATATTTGACGAATGTAATAAAACAACATCGCTTATAGTCTTAACAGCATTGGGCACCAGAAACGCTTGGTTAACAATATTTCTGTACAGCTCAATGAAAAAAATAATATTATATTTCTTCGAACAAGGTATTCAAGGCCGCTTCCTCAGCCAGGTAAATTAGATTTTTGTAGTCCTTACAAATGTTCATGAATTTTGTTTTGTTATAAATTGTCCCAAATACTTTGAAACTACAAAATATGTATAATAAAAACTGTTTGTATCTATTTCTGTAGATATGGTTAAACAAATACTCATACTATAATGGAATTTGAGCATTTTGATGACACCAGAATTGTACCCAACGCGCTGTTTCGTTTAGTATAGCGTGCCAAAGATAAATGCATATACCACATTATTTACTATTATTAATTAATAAGAAAGCATTACTAAAAATAATGAAACACTTACATAGAAAAAATACCTCATACCTTATACACTGGCCTAAAATACGCCGTGAAAACTACCCATCAAGCGCGTTAATTGCTTTACTGTGTAGCATTGCATTTTTATGAACCAATATGTGCTCGGACGTGGGTAGTCCTTGTATTTTTACCGTGAAAACGAAGTTTGGAACGTAGATTGACATACAGAGTGGGGAGAGCGCAGAATCATACGACCACAGTGTCCACTGGTAACTAGAAACCTCGGAAAGTTCTGGAACCTTCCATTTCGACGTTCAGAAATATTTGTTTTTATTTCATGGCAACATAGTTTATATTTTTATTGTGTTATTTCTATAAATCATTGAGGCAAAGTTATGGTAATCATGGGAAATTAAAAATGACCTGACTGGAACCAATTCATTAAAATTCCCTGTTATCCTAAAGAATCATGTACCTATTTATTATTCACGTTGGCAGTATTTGCAGCTAAATTTTTTTGGGATAGTTGTAGGGACTCAATTTATGACAACTTTTGAGAAGTAAAATATATAAAAAAATCATACACATGTGGAATTTTAAGAAAATGGTTAATAATAGCATAGAAACAAACATCTAAATACATTTTATAAAAGACGTCGATAGTTTTAATTAGTAAAACATCAAGGATAAATGGATGATTTAAAAAAAACAAGTTATTTTATATATAAGAGCACGCTCATGCGATAAAACAAAAATGTAATAATTGAAGAAACCGGTAACATCTTTAAGTTAATTAAATCGCTGATTTGATATAATGTTATCTCTAATTTAGCAATACCTATTTTAATTCATTATATTCAATAAAGTACTAATTAATCGTGGAGTTTCAATGTTCCATTAATATAAAAAATTATAATGCGTTACATGTATATGGTTTTTTTAAATATTCCGATTCAAAAATACCAATATTTTACTTCATTATAGGGCCCGCTACACGCCTTAATAAATGATTTAATTATCGTTTAGTGTAATTTATGAAACCATTAGGTGTAGTAAGCCGAGTACATTCTACATTTGAATATCAAAAGTATTTTTAACAGTGATTTGGTTTAATACTTATATGGCGGTTATTATAAGAATATTTATTTACATTATTATTATATCATCATCCCTAGTCTCTTAAGGGTTATAATATGACTGACACTTTCATCATATACCTAATTACAAATTCATTTACGGATGATTTTATTATCGTTAATAATATGCAAACATGAAACGCCCAATAACTATTAAATATGACGTATTGAAATTAAGGGTTCTTACAGTATACTCCTAGATGCTAAGATTTAACTCACACGATAAAGTCAATACAAAACTGTATAAAGAAGCTTAGAGTATTTATTGTTCAGTAAACCTTGAATGGCTTGCGAAGACGCGAGTGAGACAGATGGTGTCGAAATAGTTCCAGGGGAAGTTGTCGTTTTAATGCGACAAGAAGTTATAACTTATATTAGACACGCCAGATGATACGCCACAGAAAGTTTAGGGGTCGCTTCTTTCTGACAAATTGTTTTTTTTTTCGGGTCCGCTTATTTATAGACAGTATCTTTCAGTATGTTTTCGTAACTATATATTTATCTTGTCAACTACTCTGTGGTTCTTCTATTGTCCACGAGTGCCTTAGCAAAAGGTGTAAATTTAAAACCATTCTCTTCCACGCTGATATGACGAGCACATTGAAAAACATTGTGGAGAAGGTTAAGATGAAAAATCTGTAAGACGTTCATAACTTCATAAAGTTAGCCAATCGTAGAGTCGGAAAGGTAGAGAAAGGAAGGCAGAATTTTAAGCCACTAAGCGATCACGTCTCATATTTGCATAACTGTAGACACAAAAACGTATGAAAATACCTTTTAGATAAAGATATATAACAAGTAGAATTTGATGGCTATCTACTAGATCACTTCTAGCGGGATCAGTATCAACTGAGGTACATAAAATGTATGTATGTACCACTATTGCGCTAAGACTGATATTTTAATAACTCTATTCGGGTAGTATTATTCATTGTGACTATTCAGCTGCGCTTCATAAATAACTATAACTTCAAAAATTTAATCATTCATCATCAATATCGCTTAAATAAAAATTGAGAAACAACGAATATAAACTAATAAAGACTATTACAATACAAGGTAAATATTAATCAAATATATTTGTATCATTTGCAACGACTATTTGCATGAATCAGATTGAATAATCAGATAATGGCTGATGGACGATTCGAAAGTCCGATTGAATTGGATGGAATAAAGTTACACACACTGCAATTATCATCCATCAATTGAACTTCAGGTGGCCTACTTGAATAACTCATCTATAAAATGTAATAAACCATAGTATGAATATCTATAGAATAATGTGTGTCGAGTCAGGAAGATATGCTGTATAAGTATCAAATACATAATATGAAGCTGTCTCAACAACATAGGCATACGCGATTCGTGGAAACCAAATGAAGATATACAATCGCTTCCTCCATTTCTTATAATTACTTACATCGAGCACTAGATATACAATCGCTTCCTCCATTTCTTATAATTACTTACATCGAGCACTAAGTGATATAAAATATGTATTACTGGAGCGCACAACTACCTGCGGTTAGAATGGTGCTCATAAATAAAGGAATCTTGTAATAAGTTACACAGTGTAATTAATATCAATTTTTGGTACCTGCTTCGTACGGTACAATTAATTCCATTTATTATTCTTCTAAAAGTAAAATGTGTCTTAAAAGAAAATGAAGTCCACTTTATGGTATACCAAAATCTACAAACAGGAAAACCAGTAGAATTTATAGGAAATTTGGCGAGAAAATTTTCCATTAGAGAAGAATTGGTGATTATGTTTCATTCCGATATCTCTCATTATATCCGAAATTTATAAGGTATATTCCATTGTATTTAAGTTACATTATTTTTTGATTTTGTATTTTAATTTTTGAGAAATATGGCAGTGGCGACGATAATTTATTCAAAAACATTACTTTTCCTCGAGGTAAAAAAGCTTCATAAAACTTCTTCGGAAAAGATAATTACTTGTTTTGACTCCCTTCAATAAATTCGAAAACTTATTTTAGCAGCCGACAATGAAAATAAGTTTAGAAAGTTTGTATAAGCAAGTTTAGTTGAAGTCAGAAGTGACGAAGTTAAATGCGATTATTGAAAGTACTTCAGGGTCGACAACTGCTTTGTTTTTCTCAGTCTGTGCACATTGTGACTCTTATCTATTCGTTATTAATGTTACCTAGACTTCAAAGAAAACGATAAGAATATTACTTGTGTAAAACGAGACTCATGAGAAAGGGACTCTTACAGGTCGGAAACTAGTCGGAAAGCATCCCAAATAATGCACGTGAGTTAAGCCGGTACGTACACAATCAATTTTAATTTAATTGCAAATGTTCTTTTTGATTTAAAACCTCACATGGCATTATACATTTTACGTGTGTATTTATCCCATTTCAAAACAGTAACGAATAAGGCCTTAGACACTTTTAGCCACAACTAATTTAATACAATTACGAAATACACAAGTGTTTCAAAGATCTAAGAACAGCGATAACAAAAGCCGAATGAACCTGTATACAAAAGCGACATCTATCTTTAGAAACAAACCTACGAAAATATTACTTTGCAAGTAACCGTAAAGGAACAATGGTCGGAGTTTCCTTCGCGAGACCTTTTAAGGTATTACCGGTATCTCGATAAGGGCATGCTTTTGTTATTACAACCAGTTAACTTAAGTGATTTCAAAGTTTACAATGCTTTTCAATTAAATAAAGTAATAAGTTTATAAGTACTTTAAAATTCTATGAAATTACACTAGAAAACTATTTCGATCATAATATTATGTCTATCGTTGCTAATGACTGCCTCGTTGGTCGAGGCGTTGAAGCGCGCCTACTGATAGAGAAATTTGGGATTCGGCTCCTGGGTCGAACCTTATCGGATTTTTCTAACTTGGAATTTCTAATAGTAGTTTGGAGTCTGGATTGATTGGATTGAATTTGAAATTTGTCTCGGATTGAATTTGAATTTGAAAACTTTAACAGTTGGATCCTCGTAGTACATTACAATCCTGTCTACAGGCTTTTGGGGAATACAAACGTGAAGTTAAAAAAAAATCGCATATTTGTCTATTCTTATGTTGATACCTGTAAAACTGTTAAACACTAAATAGTATTGAACAAAATATATAACCGTTGCTGTTAAAAATATGGTTTTAATTTGTAGCTGATGTGTTTCTTTTCAAAACTCACATAACATTTTTTATTTGTCTCGACCAATAAAATAAAAATCCCTGAAACAATACTTTTTGATCGCAAATCAAAATAAAATTGGAAATATCCAATAAAAAATTTCCAATATAAAAATCTTATCAGTGGTGAAGTGAAATTAATAACATATTCAGTCAATCAGCGCTAAAACCTACCGATATAGCAAGACACGAAAGGCTTTACATAAAAAAGGCTTTAGCGAAACTTATCAACAAACGTTGAACGGCAACCAGCGACGAGACGCCGCGTCACCTTATCTCTACAAGGCTCGTTTGTTTGAACAGATGTCCGTAATCCATCAAAACATCATTTATGCCGCGGGTACTTTGGCCAACTGAAAAAAAATTCCTACATTTGGTTTTTTCGCGCCGCGCAACACAGCGAAATCTAAAGTAGAAAATAAATGACTTTGCCCCGTTGAAGAAAATTTTTCGCTGCGAACGCAACAAAAAATTTCGGGGAAAAAAAGAGTTCAAAGGACAATAAAAGCCTTATAAGTTGGTACAGACTGATCACGAAAAAGCTCTGTGCTTATTGAAATATCACACGATATTGGACCATCTGGTCGTAATGTTGATTTTATGATCAAATACAAGCAATAATTTTCCCAATATCACCACAACATTGCAGTAACATATGGCATCTTACAGAGTAATTGATAGCCTTCAAGTTGACGATGTTGGCGTCTGTTGACCATCCAATAATACGTAACGTGGGTAGCAATAAACAATGTCCATTTTCGATATTTATGTGGTAAATAAAGCTGTGAGGCTCACAAATATATTGTATATGAAATATTTATATGTAGTGTAACGGTCTGTCTCATTTGTAATCAGACGGACATGGGTGGAATTTTCCCAAGACAATTATTTATATTTGTTTAATAAACTTTATGATTAAATAAATTATGGTGCATGGCAATAGGCTCACCGCCTATTCCATGGGACGTAAACGTAACTGGTGAAACGTGGAAGTGTACAACGCTCCTTTGCTCTTCAAGGATTACATGCGTGATGTTACGTTTTTTTTACTTCTTTATGATTAAATAATACAATGTCATGATACTGTACATTTAATATATATACACATACTTATATATATGCATCTACGTGTACAAACATAATAATTATGTTTACATACATGTAGAAAAAACCATTACCATAAAACAACTTGGGGCAGTTTATAAACTTTTTGGTCACGGGTGGTATCTAGCCAGATGAAAATAAAACACTACTTTAATTAATTTAGTACATAAAAGAAGCCCGTGATTAAAGAAAATTGTGAAAACATAATCTAACAAGCCGTACTGAGTGTTTATTGTCTCCAATATCTACACAATATCGAAGTAACAGATGGCTTGTTACAGAGTAATTGATATCCGCCCACTTCGTGCCGGCGTCTGTTTGCTCCGCTAATGTAGAGCTGACAATGATGACTCTCTTTAAAATAAATAATATTCCGAGAGAAAAAGATCTCGTGGCATTTCTGCGGAAAAGAAAACGGATACTTGGACAATGTTTTTAATACATAACCTAAAGCGTTTTCAATTACTAAAAATTCTTAATGAAACAATAGAAGGCCAATTAAATATAAGGATTCCACTGCAATTGACTTGTAGAAGGTTACTGATACAAACACAAAGCTAATTAAATAAGTAATAAATAAATGTACGAATCAAATTGGCATTTCTAATTCCCTTTGCAGATTATGAGCTTATAGAAATCGTTTTATCATCTCTCAAATCTAATACAATTACAATGTTTAAAGTATTATCGTTCTTAAACGAAATGAAACTATTATATGAGTGATATGGAAATAAAGGTGGTAAATTCAACGCTTTACCCGTTTGAGAACACCTAATTCAAGGCGGAGAGAATAGGTATCTACTGAATCGTGTTACATTGTTATCCTTTTAGAGTTGCCGAACTACTTTGAATAATTGACAAATATGGGTCTTTTGAAAGCACCCTTTAGATGCTGATACCACGTTTATTTCGATTAAGGAAATTTACTTAGTGCAATAAAACCTTATAAGAGATTCGAGCGACGACAGCTTGATGTCCGAATTGCGTTACTTTCATAGCAAACTTAACGAATTGAACTTGTTCAAAGTTTTTATATCTCAGGAGGATATCGGATACAGATCGGAACGAAGGCAGATCGTTAATGACATTGCTGTAGGGAGAGGAGATTTTCATTGCAACTCGTTTTAATTGAAAACCGCCACTTTCATTCCAATCAAACGGACGGCAAAGTTAATAGGACTTTCAGTCTACTATGCTCCAACTGCATTTAAGGAAACTCCAAAGCAATTGAAAATTTAGTATTTAATTTTCTAAATTCCTTCATGCCCCGCGTGAGGATTATGATCAAGACTTCCTTCTGGCAGGCGTAGGCCTGGACATGGGTTCAGCAATATGTATATACAAATGTGTAGGTATGTTTTAAAAAAATATATATTAAGTTTTTATTTTGTTCGTATCGTTGAACGTTTTATTCTAAAATAAATGGAAGGTACTCACTCTTATCTTACTACTCTGGTATCCAAAAACCCTTGGTAGTTACCTTCAAGAATGTTATACATGAATATTTAACCAAACTTATAAGGCGAAAACTTTTTGATAAGCATTTGATTGTTGAGACTAGAAAATAGATTATTTAAATATACAATACCTACTTCAGTTTTAAAGATTTGTGGAAAGATACTTCTCTGTACTATATCCAAGCGTTTTTATGGCATGTAGGCAGTCTTTCAGAAAATACTAGTTTCATTTACACGGTCTGCTAGTCACATACGTGACGTACAGACGGTTGAAAGAACTGATCCTTTGAAACGGCCCTAGGACCGCGTGAACAAGTAATCGATAATTTGTCACTCGACTTCACAATAAAGCGTAATAAATGAATCAATTACTAAAAGTTCCCTCTCAGACAGTTGACAAAGGGTTTTGGAATTCGCTACTTTGAATAGGTATTTGCCGCTAATCACCTAACTTTAAATTAATGACGTCGCTTAGTGAATAAAAGTGTGCCAAACGATACTCTGTAAATATTTAACGCACTGATGTGATGTAGAAAAATGTTGGACGTACGTTTTTTCCTTTAAAACAAAACAGTTTTTTCAATCCATGCTAACACAGAAGCATTGTGTATAATTGTAATTGAAAATACTCATACTTCTCATGTTATCAATAGTCTCTACATAATTATATCATAAATCATTACACAACCACAGCAATATTCATATATGTATCTATGCATGCCCTTTTAATAATATTTATGTATGAGTTTATACAATTTAAAGTATACAACTTACATACTTATATAAAAGTAGGTATATGTTACACGGCATTTTTGTGCTGAATAAAATTGGAAATGAGATTTAAAATCACTTCTATGTACTTCTATATACTGTAATTGTACCCTCTAATTTGACCACGGCTTTGACGTCATATCAAGTTGATAAAATTTAAATATATTTTATACAGGCATTTCGTATATTCATATTTAAATGTTTGAACATTTTTATAACGCTTATTTTATCATTATTTCCGGAACATAATATACACATGCCGTAATCTTAAAGCTTTTCGAGTGTGCCAGCTTCGTCTAGCCTAGAAAATCGGTTATTTCTGGGCATTAGCATTCTCATCCGAATAAAAACAGATGTGATTGCGATTGTGAGTACAAAGGAATATTATTTCTATTTTGTTCTAGTGAAACAAACTCAACCCGGGTTGTGTTTGACTTAAAAATATATTCTACGTTGCAATACTCAATACAACTTTTCTATTGATACTAAAGTGAGACGGTATTGGCTCGATTCCCGCTACGAACTTCAATATAAAATCAGGTTAAGCTCAGATTGCACTAGGGCCGATAGATATTCTTTCAGCGCGGTAACGAAGATAATGGTATAGGAAAACCAATAAGCGATCTGAGTGAAGTAATTTAATACCTTCGGAGAATTCGGTAATTTCTCACTAGAAGTTGACTCATAAATAAATACAGCCATACCTACGCTTAATGGGTTTTTTCGGGTGTATTGAAAAAATCAGTACTATTCTGAGCGATTACCTTAATAGTGTTCATATAATGGACGTTTTTCATCCCTGATATTTGACTGCCTCGTTGATCGAGTGGTTGCAAGCGCGACTGCCGATCGGGATGTCCTGGGTTCAAATTCCGGTTCGAGTAGTATTGGATTTTTATAATTTGATTTTGATTTTTATAAAAATTATAATAGCGACTTGGAGTCTGGGTCTGTGCCCCGTGTATGGCAATAGGCTCACCACCTATTCCATGGGACGATAACGTAATAGGTGAAATGTGGGAGTGTACTACACTCCTCTGCCTACCCCT
>DWMF01002477.1:0-10078 GCA_018244815.1 Parelbella polyzona
TGGACATTTGCGACGCGGCGTGCGGGCCCAGCACGCCGTGCAAAGAGAAACAAATGTGTTGTCCCACTGCTTGCGGCGGGTCTATGTGCGTTGACCCTATGACGAAAAGGCACTTTGTTAATTTAGGTAAGAAATATTGTACCATTGTAAGTAGGTACTAGTAAGAAGACGTATATATTTTTACCGGTGAATCATGGCAGTGTACTTCACTTATCAAACTACCCTTTTGTGGAAATGAAGGGGCGATTTTATGCTTTTAGTACCGTTTTAAAAGTCACATAATTTATAAAGCAAGAAACCGTTTCTAAGATCAAAACGTAGGTATATTAGAATGTATTTATAGAACATCGTTGTTTTGATTATGTTATGATTCATGTCCTTGGGAATAGCGCAAATATGTAGCTACACATGGAGGAAACACCAAACAATAATATTATCGCACTCATGGCTGTCACGTAATCTTCGATTTCTCTATTGTCCACAGAACATATGTGTAAATACATTATTTGCACTAAAATTTGTTTTGTTAAGAGCAATTGTGTCATGAAAAACCATTTAAATTATGTTACAAAATATATTAAGTATTAGTTTTGTATTTAATTTTAATGAATCAAATAGACTTTTAGATAGGTTACTATTATGTTTTTACAAAGGACTTAGAAAAAAGTCTGTTACGGCGCCAGATTTACACGTCATATTTCATCATAGCACAGATTTAAAAAAAAAGGAAGCAAATCTTTATTGATCCAATATGTGAATAATAAATAGTTATTGTTGTAATATATCTATTTGCAGTCAAGAGTGGTAACTGCCCAGAGTATCCTCGAGGTCCGTGGGTTTGCAGCCACACTTGCACTGGAGATTCCGACTGCCCCAGGAAACTCAAATGTTGCCCTAACCGGTGCGGTGCACTTACCTGTCAGAAACCGGAATTAGAAGAAAACCTACCTCCGCCAGTATAAATTCTACCCAACATTTCGATATAATATGCTAAGACACTTACAGTAAATAAAATGTAAGTGCAGAATGTATTATAATACTTTTATTAATGTTTTATAATATATTTAATAATAGTGTGATGTATTATAATCTATTTATTGATAATGTTTTCAATAAATATTTAAATAATAATGGATTAAAGAAGCTATCACAATTTAAGCCCTGTGGAATAACCAGATTATTCAGGGAAGACGGCACATTACTGTCAGCAAAAACTATCGTGGATTAGCAGGAAATCGGCGAGTAGGAGGTACTTGTTCCGGGTAGACCTACAACGAATTCCCAGGGTTTCCTTTACTTCACTAACCGAAGACTTGGGGAGGTCCAAAGGGACGTCAATTAGTATACTATGTAATGAAAAGTATATCTTAAAAATAAATATTAATCAAATTTCAAATTCACACTTGCTACCGTCCTCACTAATCACAAAATTTAATTAAAAGTATCTTTCTCTACATTCTGTCTTTATTTCTCCAAACTCAAATATCACAACTGTTATAGATATTCCAAGTTTAATTTCTGTTTTACTGCCATAAGTAATAACGACTGTGAACTGATCAACTTTCGTAAATTTTGTTTATTTGATCGCATCCAAGTTGATAAATTGAGATTTGAATCCATAAATATTTGTCACAAAATTGGCTGAAAGAACGAAGAAGTTTTGATTTAAGTATATTATTACAAAAGAACAAATAACGTTTGATATAAATAATTTAATATAATATAAGAATAGACAATATGCTCACCTCCTCTATGATTGGAAATACATATAACATTAAACTATTCAGAGTTGGGAGTATACTGCACTCCTTTGCCTACCTCTTCACGGAGTACCTACAGGCATTATGTCATGATATGTTAACATACAAGAAAAATGCAGGTTAGGTATAAGTATGTTAATGGACGAAGACAAAAGTGATACAACTATCTTAATATTATAGTTACAAATATCATAGTCACGATTCGACAAAACTGGTTTGAAGAATTACGTACTTACTCATGTCCGTTTGTAATAATAGCGATGATAAAATATATTTCGGATTCAGCGCCATCTAGTTGAGAATTCAACGTTTTAGATAATAGCTCGTATATTAATTTAAAAATGCTAGAATGTCTGACTTTGCATGTACATAGAAGAGTTTTTGCGATAATAAATAAAGCACTATGTTTATAAGAATCCGATAAGGTCTTAATACTTTGTCGAATTTGCATATCACAATATATCCGTCAAGTTAGAATAGCGTTCAAATGGCTGTTGATTGTTGTTTTAAAAATCTTTTTGGTATACTTTAGACGGCACATTAAAAATCGATTATTATCGGTATCTTAAACAGCTGTGCCATTATCGTCATGGATTTATTATAAAAATTATACGGAAAATATCAACAGAATATTTTTATGTACCCAGTTGTTATAGTCTTATAAAGACGTCGTCTGTAAAGCCTTAAAGAATATAACCTTTTCAACTAGTTGGCAATAAAATAAACTAGCGTAAATGATTGAATTTTTAATTAAATTGTTCCTATAACCTTATTAATTTATTTTAGGGATTTGTTGTCCAGGCAGCAGGTCGCTGGGATTACTCTTATTTACTATATGTTTTAATATGGACCGTCTGGCGAGCCCGTCAGCAACGATGTCACAATACTAAACAATCGTTTCGTTAATTACTGGAATAATACAATAAAGTAATTAACACAATTTAGTTTTGTTGCACCATTTTAGTTATTGATAATTAGTTTTCGGATAACGTTCGAATATTTTTTGTACACTTTCACCCGCGGTAATCTGGTGGTAAGTACCTAATCATTGTCGCCTACAGACATCCGTGCCAATAGAGGAGTGGCCAATGCGTTGCCGTCATTGTAGGTTTTGCTAGACGTTTAAAGCTTAAAAGCCAGGTTACAGAGGTGATCGTAATACCTTGACTTATTGGCAATGATGGTGACAAAACGCAACGAGGTGTTTTAAGTCTTCTTGTAGAGCAATACAGCTTCTACAGAACAGTCAACCACCCTATAGAACAGTCTGTAAGTCAATAGGATTTCAAACATTGAGAACAACTGCCAGTATCATTAACATATTCAGTTCTGTCGCTGGATGCGATAAACCCAGGACAGGGCGCGATGGCGTTTATTGGGGGAGGCCTATGTCCAGCAGTGGACTGAGATAGGCTGATGATGATAATGATGACGATGTTGGTGATGATAGATTTAAAAGTAAAGGACTGAGGTGTGAGCCTTGAGAAACACCCGAATGTACTGAAAAAATTTGTGACACAAAATCTTTTTTTAGTCCAATTGTTTGTAGAGTATTTTAAAGGTGCATTATGAACAAATTGTTTTCTATTATTTTCACAGTTCTCAGCGTCACGCTGTTGTCGTTCTGCGGCGAGACTGCAGCAGGTATGTCTACTGTGATAATAAAAAGAGAGTATCTACTCGTACTAATTATTTGGTGTTCCATCGAAATGTTAATGATTGAAACTTTATCGGTGTAATTATTAAAACCATTAAAGGTTGTGTTAATTAGCTCTTCTCAGTGACAGCAGTTGATAATGTTGGTAGTCAAGGCTTTATGCACTATTATATGGCTTTAACGGAGCCATCTTGCTTGTTCTCTCTTTTTATGATAATGCGACTTCGATCGTGAAGCGATTGAAATAACAGATAAATTTACAATCTTCGTAAATTTCTTATAGTGAGTTTTGTATGATCAGTGTACAAGCAAACAGGCAAAAATTTCCAAAATCTTTTAACGCTTATATCGTGCAAATAACACATACAGTTTTCAAAAAAAACATTTCATGTATAGGTTATGTTCTCATTATTATTTCATTACCAAAAGTATAATTGCAATTTTTGTCCAATTCAAGTTGTTTTGTCTTTATTATGACATATACATGCGTTTTGCATTAAAACAAAACAAGAGAGCGCAGTTATTAATTGAAAAAGATCCTTGTGCGGGAACCGCGAAACATATGTTGGGTAAATCACTACAATTGTTGTTAACAAATCGCTTTGATTTCCAGACAAACCCGGTTCTTGCTTCCAACCAATACCGGGATCAATCGGAGTCTGCGCGAACCTCTGTGCAGACGATAATAGTTGTCCCGGAGTCCGAAAATGTTGCAGGAACGCTTGTGGCGGCACCCATTGTCAATAGAATTGTCAATAGACTAGACCCTAAAAAGTTGCACTGATGTTTCAAACGACAGTATATGATAATTGCAATAATGATTAGTGAAATTTACATACAATTTTAATTTTGTTTTCATTTCAATAAACAGAAAACTAAGATTTTCTGCTTCTATTAGTTATCTATTAAAAATATTTATTGTTTATCAATTTGTCATCAATTAGATAGTTTCACTGTTCAATAAATCAATTAGAAATTCTTATTTTGTTTTTTATTAACTACCTATACGAAATGATTATTTTAAGTTCTGGTTTTTCCTTCTCTTCCTTCTTTCCTTTATCTAGGAAATTGATTGTTATTCGTTTTGTAAGGTCCATTTCCATTATAAATATTTTTCCAAGTCAAATAGTAGATTTTTTTTGTGTTTTCAAATAAACAGTCAATATACCAAAATATTTTCGACACATCAGTATAAATGAGTACGAACGGGAAAATGTACAAAAAATATGCAAATTTACTGCTTATTAAATATTAAATAACAAATGAAATGAAATTTTATACGATTGGCAGAATGTTCTTTAACTGAGCTTAAATTTTTTCAACTCAGTAAAAACTCCTAAGTAAATTTTCAATCATCAATCTTCAATTTTAAGCGAACGCTTTCTAAATTTTACTAAACAAATGCCTGGAATTATCTAGGGTTATATTTACCTCGTCGAAGGTATTTGCCGAGCGCATGAGAGGCTCCATTCTTCATCAGCTATTAATTGGCAGGTTGTTCTGAACGGAACGGTAGCCACAGTTCAGATGAAACAGTATGTTCAATATAAAAGTAATGTAAGTAGATGTTACAGTGCCTCTTAACACTGCTTTTGTAAGTATTTCTCAACTTCAATATATGTTTACTAATGTTACCTAATGCCCGTGAGATCTGTCATTCTGCATTTAACCAAAATAAGTAGACCTTGATTGATATAATTTAATTTGATAATTATACCTTGATAGTAATCCTACTTGTTTTAGCAGGAGATTAATGTCCAACAGTGTAACATTTAATTATAATCAATCAAAATTTTATACATTTCCTAGAATCTGTCGCAAAAGATGTGTATCAAATTTACAAAAACGCTGAAGTAACGAAAAGCGAACATATTTTCTGTAACACCAATTGTTTGTTAGAAAAATGCGAAAGAGTAAAATATACTGAGAAGTTTAAATTTCAGTAAATCAAGTTAGAAGGTACTAAAAAAATGTGTTACGAACGAAACGAGAGAAATGATGAAGAAATATAATAAGGCCTCCGAGAAAATGTAGCTAAATGTAAATGAATCGGAGGGAGTCTGCGAACATTGATTGGCACGTTGGCAACGAAAACAAAGTGTAACTAATGTTTTCTGTTATGGGTACGGGATGTAAGTAAGTATATTATGTATTAATATGTTGCACGAATTTAGGTCGGCGGTGTCTAGTAATAAAGGGCTTTTTACTGTTAAACGTGGCATGAGTTATACAACTTTACACACATGATTGAATATATACCGGATTAACTCCCGTATGTTTTTTCGAGACGGTCCATCTAGTTTTGGATCTTGTGCTCGGAGCTTATGTTGTCGGAGATTGTCTGTCATCTCTCTCTAATATCTCAATTTTATCATAGTCGTCTTCTTATATACGCCCACATATACAAGAATTTATATGTTTATACATATAGGCCTCCAATAGATAGATCCAATATATAGCTTAAAATGATGAGAATGGAACTTTTTGTTTTATATATCAGTTTAATACATGTACTGTAGTCATCAGCTGACATGGGGCAATGTGCCAGTTGCTGGTGTATTAGTTAGAAAAGGTAATAATTAACCTTAATTTAAAATTACACCTGCAAGAGACCTGGAAAACCATACTGCTGAAATGCAGAGTAATAGAAATATGTTGGTTTTGTATACATTAGATGAATAAAAGATTTTAATAATTCATAACATACTGTTTCTAGCTGTACTGTGTCGGTTGAGAACGGTAATTAATTTCAGATCCACCTGCGAGGTGCTAGATGTAGAGCATGCAATCTTGAGATAGGATTAGCAGAATAAAAATATCGTAGCCTGATTGCATCCGTGTTGCTTTAGAGCGCCACGCAAAGACAGGTTAATGAGTTTATGGAGTTCACTTTATAGGTTATTAGTTCGTTTATACCTGTCTTTAATATAGCTTTATATGTATACAACAGTTGATATCATCAGAAAAAAAACATAACATC
Source organism: Parelbella polyzona (assembly GCA_018244815.1). Classification (NCBI taxonomy): domain Eukaryota; kingdom Metazoa; phylum Arthropoda; class Insecta; order Lepidoptera; family Hesperiidae; genus Parelbella; species Parelbella polyzona. The sequence goes on from DWMF01002477.1 coordinate 6,398, forward strand.
ATGCCTATAATCACCGAAGGGGTAGACAGAGGGATGTGGTTTATTCCCACGTTTTACCAGTTACGTATAAGTCCCATAGAATAGGTGGTGAGCCTGTCGCCATACACCGGGCACAGATCCAGGCTCTGAGCCACTACTAGAAATTAAAAATTAAAGTAACTAAACTTAAGCAACATATTCCTCAATAAGTATTATTAAAGAGAATATTTAACAAACAACGCAAAAGTTAGCCTTGAAAAAAATTACATGTGACGTCAGAACGCTCTTGACACTGAATGACGTTAAAAGTATACAACAATACCGTATTTTGAAAGACGAAGAGAAAGAAAACGAGAAATATTTTGCGAGAAACGAGCAAGTTAAGTGTAGTGCAAAATAATAATATTAGCTATGCGACACACGCAGCTATCAGATAATGGGATCTACGTTTCTGCGTATGAGGTTATTAAGAATTAATTCCAAGCTTCAGAAAAGCGGACTAAAAATTGCTTTATATGTTTAGAGGTCCCTTACACCTTTTGCTAAACATCAAAAATTTGTTTTGTGTGGAGAAGTTGCAAACGAGTAGATAGTACCTATGATTGAATGCTGATATTCACAGACGCGGGAACAACCTCAAACATGACTGTGGGAGGACCACTGTTAATGTGAGCTGCTTCAGTCACTAATAGTTGTTAATGAGGCTGTAAATTGGTTAAATGGTAATAGGGATACAGTATGTAAAAGTCTAGTTAGTGAATAAATGACTGTGTTTGGGCGGAGAAAGAAACATTCTCTGGTCCTATGCTGTGATATCAGGGTGTTGTAAAGGCGACTAAACCTGTCTCTGGCAGATCGTTGTGTCCTGCGGTCTGCCTAGACACAACTATGTATGTGCCCCAGCCGCCTACGGGCAGTAGCGTAGGCGATGTGAGTGGGTATCGGTGTCTGCGATCACCGAATATAATATATAACCCACCAATTTGATAACTATAACGCAGGCTTCATAATTCACGGAAATATATTTATTATGATTTAATTATAATTCAGACTTTGATTAACTCTAGACATACTAAAGGTCTTGATTCAGCTAATACACCTACCTAAATCATAAATAAGATGTAAGTATGTGAACGTTGTTCATGGTCAAGTTATTTGTTTCGGCGGAAATAGATGAATATAATTTGTTAAACACAGTTTTTATTTGCTTTTTTATTTAATTTACCAAAATTAAAACTGAAAAACAGACATCTTTTAAGATTTTACGAATCGTTCATGGATAAGATAAAGTTGTTAGCGTTTAGAAACATTTAAGGATTTAGATGCAATATTTCTGTATCTATACTGGATTGGTGCACGCGGTGCCGCCACAAGGATTTTTGCAGCACTTTTGGTTCCCAGGACACTGTTGGTCGCTAGAGCAGAGTGATACGCAGATTCCAGACGTGCCAGGTTGCAATGGGGGACAGCTACCGCGTTTTACTGAAAATAATAAAAATGCTATAGTGACAAAACTGATGATTTACTTAACAAAAACAATTTCGTATTGTATTGTAAGTAACTGCACTGGTCTGCTTTGTTTATCATATCGGAAACAGACGTATAGATACTAGAAATAAAACCAACCTAATTGGCGGGAAAAGAAACTATTGATTTAAAATTGTAACGACGATAAAAATAATAATAAACAACATTTTTACCATTATTACAGTAACCAGTACCTACTCTTTGTTTGTTGGTTCATTTATTGCTCGTTGCGAAGAAAGGAGCTAATCGATCTAATGAAATTGTCCTAACAGCCGTGTAACAGTTACATAGAGCCTAAAATCCGATCTAAATCAGCTCTAAATTCCGGGCAGTCAACAGTGACGGTACCAAAGGACGTTAATGAGACGAGCCGATTAACAATTAATAGTATTAACTCACTACCGCTAATAGACTCACCAGATATAATGGGACGTAAACTTAAGCGGTGAAATGTGGGAGTGTAGGTACTACACTCTTCTGCTTATCTCTTCGGAGATCGCGGGTATGATGTTACGATATGACTTTAACGACTGAACCTAAAGCTTTGTTTATATTCTATCAATATTTGAAACGTACACCATATTATTAGGGTACTCGAGTTTATGGAACGTAAACGTACCTGCTGTGGCCTCCTCGCAGATCGACAACAGCGTCACGCTGAGAACTGTGAAGATAATGCAATACAGTCAAAACGTGAATACATAATATAACTACATATATAAAAAACAAATAAAACGCTTTTTATGTATAGTAATTTAAAAAAGGTTATAGAGATAATGCAATAATGTCTGAGTGATAATTGAGTTTCAAAACTAAACATTTTTTTGTGCTTTTATTTGTTACGTATGTAAACTAAAGTGAACCCATTACATGAATAATTTTCTCTATATTTTCTATATTTATATAATTCTCTATAATTATACAGTTTTCTCACAACCTTGTATAGTAATCCTTTATTTTTCCTTAAGCATAATACAGAATATATAATAATATATGTAGGTATGTAGAATATGCATAGAATACTATAGAATAGGAGTAAAGTGCGCGTGATTTTAAGGTCGGTAAAAAACTGTGTTCCTAATTGTGCCAAGTACCTACTCGTATGTTTACATTTCGCATATTTCCTGATATTTTTTCCGCGTGCATTTATGTTCGTTTTCCTTATTTGATTGTTATTAAGTGAATGCGATTATTCACAGGAGTATCTACACAGGCGTAATAAAACGAGGAATTTGTATCATTTTTGAGGATATCATGCAGGCAGGAGTGTGATTTATCACAGATACCTAAAGTTTATATAGAGAAAATGTGTAGAAAGCTAACATTTTATCTCTCATCTTATAAATAATATTAAGTCGCGCCAGTATTTTCACGAAGAGGTATACACAGGAGTGTAGAGCTCCCATCGTTTACTACTCCTCTCTCAGCCAGTTTTACGTTTCGTAGAAAACGGGAAGAGGCTTTTGTCATACATCGGACGTAAATCCAGACTCCGTGCTATTACTGGGAATTGCAAGTTGGAAAAATCTCATTATACTTTTTCCGACTCGGGGAATCGAACCCAGGACGTCTTAAACAGCATACGCGCGTTCAACTCGTTTACAGTGTAGGCGCTCATCCCTCACAGCATCTTTTAAATAAGTGTGAAATTTTTAACGGCTTCAGTCTCAGATTCTCTTGGTTAGGTAGCCCTTTGGTATATAGGTAATGTAAATATAAAAAATAAATAAAAATGTGTTTTGCCTATTAAGTTAGAGCTAAAATTAATCAAATATTAAATAATTTAATGTCGAACTTATCATGAAATTCTTGGGAATACAAAATTTGAAAACCTGCGTAAGTAATAATAATTTTCGTAGAAAAACTCACCAAGAAACACGATGAAATAGCGCGACATTCTCGGGCAAATGATTCAATTTTTTTTAAATTTATGTTTTACTAATTGATGTTGTTAGTTGTTACTGGTGGCACCACTTGGTAACAATGTGTTGAACGTGCGATACTTAGTCCGTTTTTATAGGGACGCGAAGCACAAAAAACACTCCGCTTCATTTACCTGTCACTTTATATTACTTCCTTACGTATGGCTGTGTGCGTTTAGGAGGAAAATTGAGAATATTCACGATGACTGCCCCGTTGGTTGAGTGGCTACAAGCATGATTGCTGATTGAAAGG
>DWMF01002478.1:0-10077 GCA_018244815.1 Parelbella polyzona
CACTTCCGTTGCATACCGGCGTGACGTTTCATCTGTAAAAATTTTACCCTCATGCGCCTAAAGAAGTTTCACTTCAACAAGAAGACTCGATAGCGCAACGAAAGTGACAATATCGTGAAGTAAATTAAGTTAAAAAATTAAGTTCCGCAACATTATTCGAAACTACGGTTCTAAGAAAAAGACATGCGATACATTTTACATTCAATTCGTAGTCATCCATAGAGTAACTTGTGTATTAAGTTCGTCTATGTATTCTGCTCTCGTTTTGCAAAAATACATATCATTGTATCGACTGAAAGAGCTGTCACTCTTAGGGAACACATCTGAATTTGACCGTGACAGCCAATCAATCCCAAAGTAGGCTTAAATAGAGCCTTGTGTTATAGTAACCAGAAGGCTGATGAAACACAAAAATGTGGTAGCCACTTTAATACACCCAGTCACGAAAGAAATATCTATTTCCAATACATAAATATTTCTTCTTGGTGGGAAAAATAACGTTCAACTCCCAGCTTACAGTTAGATACATTTAGGAACAACGGCCTGTCAAAATTCAAGGCAATTTAGGCCATAAAAATACTAGTGTTTTCTAAATATATAGATAACCTAGCTTAACTATGCTTTGCTTTTGAATAAGCAGTTACAGAATTGTATGGTTAAGCGTGAAATTTTACCCACTTCTCGGACACAGCACGTATAGCGCGCAAGTCATAAAAAGCCATCGTCGCACCGCCAACATTTCGACTGTGAAACCAGCGTGAATTTCACAATCCTCAATTTGCTCACTGCAGCCGTTTCATAGTTTAACTGCATATAGTTTGCATAAATAAAAGATAAGAATGCCGATAAACACCAGTACGTAGTACCTACAAAATATGTATTAAAAATAAAATATAGGCATGGTTGTAATTTGTATTTTTATTTATTTCATAAATCAACATCGGTCCATATATCCACCGCTGGAGTAGATAGTACTCCCTTGAGGGATATTTGTCCATTATCTCTACGCTGGATATATGGGTTGGGGATCGCAGAGCACAGTTATTGATATGCAAGAGCTTTCTATGTCATCCGAGAGCAACATATTTTTCTGTCGTTTCTGTTACTGGCGCTGATTACTTCACTTATATACCGTATCTACTGTTTAAGCCATAATCAAGAATTGTGTTTAATATCTAAACGAATAATATTAAAACAAACTAAATAGTATCATGATGTATCAGAAATAAGATATAAGGGAGTATCTTAAAAATTGTAACTAAAGTAAAAGACATGTGTACTGCTACCCTCTGCAAGACAAAATTATTATAACTATAGGAATATTGTTATTTATCTTTAGCAGCAACAAAAGCCTCTATAATTTTATAAAGAATATAATACAATAAAAATATGTCAGTAATATGTAAAGCGCCATTTTGTTTCTCATTCCTCCGCAGAGTTTAAAAATACTGCAACTACCCTCAATATTTTTAAAATGGCACGTGTCATTAAGTTTTGTATTATTTTTGAATTACAATTGTTAAATGTTGACAGGCATTATAAATCCTTAACTTACAATTGTAACATTGCAAGTCTTTAAATTGATACAATTTTCCGCAACGCCCCTTAAAATATACAAGGAGACACCTAAGGGCTAGTTGTACAACAATGAAACGATCTTAAACTTGCTCAGTGCAAAATCCTTTCGCATGAAAAATTATTCACGCTATTTCAGTCACGCCATTCGTATCTCTTATGACAGATTTCTCAGTTCATAAACATAAATTTTCCAACGCGCGCGATACTCGTGGGAACAAGCCTCAGGCTGCATCGACCACCAACACTGATCGACTTTTCACTTTCGAGTTTGGGCACCGTTCAATTTGCAACTCTACGACATATTTCAGTAAAGTACATTTTACGATGATAAAGACAGGGCTTTGTTAGAAAATATAGCCGTTTCAGAAAATTGTACGCTATCAAAGCGAGCACAACGGTTGCATTCGCAATAAAACAAAATGGCGGATATATGACAGCTCACATCGCTCGAAACGCGCACGCATAAATTTCAAAATGAAAACATCATCGTATATCGAAAAGACATCGCAGCGTGTAAGCAATGTTGCCATGTGTAATGGGCTGTTTCTCTTGTGATATTTATTTGGTCAGCAAAGCAGGGTTTGATATCGAGTTATGGCAATTGTTATTGCATACGTAACAGTTTATACTATACAACCAATACGAACAACGAACAGACAAACTTTATGCATTTACGTATAGCTATAATACGCACACGTCACTATATAGCTACTCATTTTACACCACTTCAATTATTTAATTTTAATTTAGTACTGGTATAACTTACCAAATATATATATTTCGATCTAATTAGAAAAAGAATTTCAATATTTTTTGTAAGGGAAATGTTGCGTTGCTCCTGAAGCGTTCACAAATTAAAAAGGACCACCACGAAATAACAGACGGAATTTTTGTTGGTTTAATCATTGTGGCTTTAAGAGCATTGAATATATAAAGATTTATGATTTTTTTTAATAAGGTTTATTAGGGTACATTGCGTATTTAGCTGCTAATGTCATTCTTGAATTTTAGGTTGGTACTAGGTACTTATATTGACTCAAAATAACGGTTTTCGAATCTGATATTGCAACGATGGCTACTTAATTTATATTTTTGATTCATTAATTTAACAATATGCTCACCTCATATTATACAGAACATATAATTGGCAATAAGCGAGAGTAGATACTACAATCCTAAGCCCACCCTAACAGGGATATGCAGGTGTGATGTTATGACTCTGATGTGCTAATGAGCAAATGTTTTAAAAGGTTTATTTAAAAAAAATGTTTTCTTTTCCTTTTTTATATAGCAGCCATAATTATGTAGTTTTGAAGTGGGTAAAGAGATATAATTAAGGATCGCAATTATTTATAATTATACCACGCTGCAATTGTGAACGATTTTGAAATCGTGATTACCATACGAGCGGGAACTATCGGGATAATAAGAAAATTTCATCGTATAATATTATCCAAAAACTCATTTTAAATTATAACATTAAACATTTCATGAGTACATTTTATATCGGATCAACTCACGTTTTCTTACCTATCCGAGGTTTTCAAGAATTAGGTGCTGCCAGTTGCACACAAGTTCCAATGGCGTATGTTTGCGTGTGTGTGTGAGTGTGCGCGACACCTAAGTAGGTAATTATATTTCTTCGGATATGTTGTGATATTCTTGTTCAAAAATATTTTTTTTTCTGCGATCTTCGATATTTATATAAATTTTACGTCTTAGAAGCACCCGTGTAAAAAATACTTTGATTGTCTGTTATTTAAGAAACTGCTTTATTGCTGAATGTCTGTGTAGCATAATACTGGCAGTTCGCGGTGTAGCGCAGCCTGCCTAGACACGGCTAACCGCTCGTGCTGCCGACAAGCACCAGCGTAGGCGGTGCGAGATGCCGTGCTCTGCGATCTCCCTCACCTATACACAACGTGGGTAATATGAGTATAAACCCCTAAAGGGAGGCCTATGACTAGCAATATTTTAAACAGGCTTAAGATGACTAAGAAGAAAAAAATACAAAGCTACTAACTTTTTACTTTTTTTATTAGTACCATAGGATTTCCAACATTATAACATTTACCAAAAGGCTGCAGAGAGAAGCTAAATGTGTCAAGTCGAGGACAAGTCGAAGTAGAACTACTAATAGGAGGAGACTGCTTCTCAGCAGTAGCTTGAGATAGGATGATGATGATGATTACTGATATCTTAGTATATATAGCCTGTCATTCGCAGCTCAGTAAGGCTGTTTTTAGTTTTAGAAAAACACAAATAGATAAGAAGACGGAGTAACACAAATGAAAAAGACAGCAATAGCAGAATCATTAATTCGATAAAGGAATAAAACAAGAAAACTTTAGATAAATTTTGTATTTTTAGTAACAACTAATCAATATTTTAATCATAAATAGATACTGCTAATGTACAACCACTATCATTATAATAATGCGTCACCCCCAATAGCGGTCACTGGACGAAATATCATTTCAAAAGGTACATTTTCTATACAATAATAGGATTTGAGATTCAGATTAGTTCAGCTGATTTCAATTGTACTGTTATCTAAAATTAACAATTAAAATGCTACATTCACATAAATAAGTTATTAAAAAAAATCAAATAAACATTATATTTACATGCATAAAATTATTTTGCATTGGCAATTCGATTTAGGTGATGATAACTGCTAAAACCTGGAAACACTGTCATCGATAAAAAAGTTACAAATGGCACTGATTCAATTCCAAATTCGAACTGGTTTGATTTTTAAAATACGTTAAAATACTTTTTATCACATAAGATTCTCGCTAAAATTCAAACAAAAGGCTGTACATATCCAGTCATGGATGTTACAACTACGATTTATAAACTGTTCAGTCTTTTTAAATCCGACATGTTAAGAATGTTCCTTCCATAGAACATTGCGATTCCGTTTGTAGTACTTATCTCATCAATGTGACGTCTATGTCCCATATCGGACTATAATACTCAAAATGATCAATTTTTTGTTCATAATTAATTACGCCCAACTTCAACATTACATTACGTACTAAAATAATTTTATTTCACTTCAAAAGAATCGTATAAAATTTTAAAGTAAAATAAAACGTTAACTTAATACAATATTTAATAAATATCTTAATCGAAATACGTTATTTAATACATTCAGTTTGAGTAAGCTTTCTCATTGCTCTTTCATACTATACATACAATGATGTGTAATTAAACTATCTACTATTAAAATTACAAACTACATTATTTTATATCACATATGATATATCATTTATATTGATATGACATCTATAAAAATAAAGCTTCTTTCTTTACGGCAAACTGTCGAATGGAAATGTCATATATTAATACGAAAATAAAGTTAAAAGTGTATTATGGAATGTTCGTCAATTATATGGTATGTGAACGACACAATATATTATCCGATGACATTTCGCTTTTTATCTGTATATCTTAGCAATACGGTGAATGTATTTATCTACTGACAGCGTCAGAAAAAGTAAGCGAAATGTACGCCACGGACAAAATATGGAAGTGCGCAGGGGCCTTAATACTTTTCATTGCGGTTCATCAGTACAGTAAGGAGTTAGATTAAAATTTTGTTTCATTAATAAATATTCCGAATCAACAGTTTGCGATCTTATATAAAATATTTTAGCACAAAAAAAATAAAGCATAACGCATGCTTGTATAAATAATGTACAAATATTACTCACGAGCGAATGTTTAAAACGTATAACAAGTGTCAAGTGGTTATACGGGCACCTTTATCTCGGAATATCGGACGCTGCACGCACACAATATTATACGTATAATACTGATTATTTAATTCGTTTAATATTTAATTAAAATTCTCGAGAGCGTTTATCTCGTAATGTGGGACACTTTTACGATGGCGCTACTTATTCACTGATAAGGCCTGGACGCAGCCTCCCTTCCCGGACACCCAAGAAGGCGCTTTATGCAAATGCACTTAAGTGCTAATTTTCATTAAACCGACTCCGTAATTAATATAGAAATATAATTACAAGATAATTTCGCTCTTGAGTCTCAAAACAGTAAATGCGACCGCGCACCCGATGCGGATGTGCGTATACGTACTTGTAACACAGTATAAATGTATATATTACATTGAAAATATGTATGTCTACACAGTCATGTATAGAATTATAACAAAATGAGTTGAACTTTGAAATGATATTAGGAAATATCAATTAAAGTATTGTCAAGGGATCTCCCGCTATCGGGTACGGTCTGCGCAAAAAGCACGATAACTAACATAAATAGTTTATACACCCGACCGCGTGAGGAAACCAACAATCCCAATTCCAATTGTAAACGAAGGATGACAGTTCGATATAAATAAATCGTCGTTAAACTGGTCTCATTAGTGTCCCAACGACAGCGTCCACAAAAAAGTAACTTTACTAGATCACATGTTCGCACTTAATAGCCAAATAAATTAACCGGACGAGTAAACCGCTTATTTTAATTTCACGCCGGATGAATTATAAGTGTAGTGAGAAGAAATAAACAGCGATACAGAACTATTTACATAAGTCAAAATGAATTACGATTTCGACGACTCCGATTGAAGAAAATGTGAAGCGATTATGTACACCGTATGTTATCTGCCTCCGAATATTTCAAAACAGGTCCTATCGTGTACCACTCACAACCGTTCAACACCGAGTTTCTCTTCGATCACATTAAGTGTACACGTCATACGATTTTGTGGCCTATAAACACGTGTGAACCACTTTTTCTGTGCTACACAGTTTGCATTTCACTTCGCAGCACCAGTGGAATGTGCAGTTGCACCGCTCCACCACGAACATAGTCTCCGTCCTGTAGCCGCGGCCGCAACACATCAGGTCACAACCGTCGACGCCGATGCTGGTGTCGTTGCAAGCACGCCCGTGTGTCCCGGGAATGCCCAGTCTCGGGTTCTTTTCGCAGAAACCCGGTGACGATTCTAGGTACACGAGGTCCTTGGCCCCCGGGGATTTGTGATCTGGATTGTGCGGCCGGAGTTGGAATCGATATCGATCTCGCCGGGGCACCCTGTGCGACGCTGCGTCGTTTCGCTGCACGGGTGCCTCAAGGTCCGTGTTGGGCATCATAACCCGTGAAGCTCCGTCAAAGCGATCTTTTAAAGAATCGCCCACAGAGCGAAAACTCGGCAGCCTCATCCAGCATGTCTTGACCGTGCACGAGCCAGACATTCCGTGGCATTTGCATTCTTGACGCATCTCCGATTGTACGTGCTGCAAAAAAACAATTGTAATTAATAAAATGAAAACATCCCAAAGGCCAGTTAATTTATTCGGTCGCGCGAGGAGGTCTATAATGATGTCCAAATATCTTTAAATTCCTTCGATAAGCTTCGATACAGGTGATCGATGATCTTTAAAGAGCACTCCATCGATCGCATCTTACGATCGAGCAAATTGTTACAAATCGTGAGGAGGTGGGCTGGTCGTCACCGAGCGTGGACAGATCATAAATCATGTTCTCGGGACATTTATCATTCTTAGAAGGTAGATAAATGACGCGAGGATGGAGACAGTAAATATTTTCCTATCCTCGGGCGCAGGCGCTTCGTAGAAAGTGCTCGACGGTATTTTTTTCATTCACATGTAGATGGCCGAATGTGTTGTACGGCGGAGTGACCAAATATGTGTTAAACAATCGATGGAATGTTGTGAATATTCATCAGGTGGACACCCAGTGCGTCCGTCGTGACAGGAATTAAGCACGTCGGTTAATGACACGTTTGGGTGGCTCGAGGCGCCCGACGTCCCTTTTTGATGAATTTTAGGAAGGAATGGACAGTGGGTATGCAAATGTGGGTGTGCGGTGGGAGGGAGATGCGCGAGCGCAACGAATGGGTGCTTGTTGCGCAGTCGTCGCGCGATGGGCCGAGCCGCTTGACGCATAATTAATTTTTGACTTAAGCGACATGTCAAGTGGCTGACAATCGATCGTCACCCGTAATGTAAACACCGAGCGTCGCGTTGGTACGTCGAACGTTCGTCGTCGGTAGCACGACTGTTTTATTTAATGGATATTTGTTGCGAGGTACCGTCAAGTGATGATTGGACGAGGCGAGCTCGTACAGATTGCGTATTGCCAATGATCGATAAACACTTACCGCTCGGCCTGCTTCGTTGTTATGGAGGTTCATTTTTTCTCGGAGAGTTTTCCCTCGTTCACCGGTATCGACGAATTCTCTACTGAATTTGAACCCGAAGCCGATGTTATCGCTGCAACCTCCCCATTTCCAAACACGGACGTTCGCAGCTGTGGCGGCGCGGGACCGATGCGGTATGCGGTCGACGTGCGAATAGTCACATGTGCAGGACTCGATGGAGCCTTCAGCGCACGCCCGGGACACCGCGTGCGTTACACCTGCACTCGTTATTGCATAAATAAAGGCCGTTTCCCGGCAACCTGGAACAACGGAAACATTATTTAGATAAATCAATATACTTATCATTAGAACCGATTGTGAGATATCATGTTACAGTAATACAAATATGTATGTATTTATTACGAAATAAAAGAGAGCGAAATAACCCAGCGTTTCTTTAAAACACAGCCCAACATCTGTCACCTGTATAAAATAAATGTGTTAAAAGGCAACAGTATAAATATATTAAGCATTTTTCTTTTTATTAAGTCATATTTTATACCGGGCCGTCGAAACCTCTGAATTACTGGCTCGATATAAGCTTATAAAAGCCAGGTACTAAACCTAACTTCGATCCGCACTAATATTGTTGTTTTGATAATATAAATGCAGGGTTTATGGTATTTCTCACATAGACATGTTTGGTATTCGTATAATTAATTCATCCCAACAACAGAGGGCACACGTTTTAATCAAATTTTATTATTGCCCGGGGGTAAGGGAACAAAAAAATCTCATTACAATAATATGTTAGGTATTAAATTTCGAAACTCAAAATATTCGAACTCATCAACAAATTGCAACGGGTGAGCCATTAGACCCCACGATCACTGAATAATTATTTGCCAGATTGTTTTTTAAGGTATCCTTATCTCTGGGTTTTAATTTATTTTTGTTGACATTAAAATAATGAACCCACTCGATGTTTGTGTTAATCGCGGTTTTATTTTAATAAGTTCAATCGTTCAATCCACTACTATTATTGATATAGCTGCACTATCGATTCGAACACAAATATATCGATGCACTGTATTCGCTCGTCTGCGGGCGAATACATAAATCGATGCTTTCGTCCCGTATCGAATACTATAAATAATTAATGGTCCGGGCATTAGAATCAAATACTCATAAAATACAATTAAAAGAAAGAGAGGGTATATCTCGAACATTGAAAATAAAAGAAGTGCCTCTTACCTACCCGAGAGAGATTATAAATTTGATCATTACAGGTGGTACTGGCGCGCGCATCGAATCGCTCCGTTAATATCGATTTAATAGCCAGCGCACTTTCGAACGATTGATATCGATATTGAAAGCTATTGTCTCCTCAAACTGATAAATTGAAAGAGATGTTCCCACAACTAAAATTATTAAGTCTACGGTAAACGAATAATGTAGGAACAGGATTAAATTTGCATATATTAAAAACCACGCGTAAACTTTCTCGTGTGCCGTGTTTGGACATTATCTCGTTATTAATACATTGCTAGACATTGTAACTTTATGGCAAAACGTATATTAATAACTTGGTTATTATAAGCGTGAGTCTGACTCATTAAAAGCTCTCGACTCATGCGGCGTCAAGGTTACGAAGGAATTGCTCGGAGGCCATAAACTGAAAGTCGCTCGTTCACCAATCACTTGCTCAATAATTATAACCACGTATTAAAAAAAGCAGCCCACTTGTTTCCCCCCCAGATAATGAATGAACTCGAATGAACGAAATTAATTCTTTTGTGGAAAAAGAATTAATTCGATTGGCTTGTAGCCATTTGCATTATGTCGAACTGTATGCCCCATTTATTAGCATGTGTTATCTAAGAATATATATATTCGGTAAAGGTGAAATAAAAACGGAGGTAATTAATACTAATTTCGTAATTTGGGTGGTCGCATAATAAGTAAGATTCTATTGTACATTAAAAATAACATTATACGACCACATTTCTATAATGTCTGTGTATAATGTCATTTCTATATGCGAATGTTTTAATTAAGGCAATGTCCACTTAGGTCACGGAAAGATTATCTATCTATATAAACTCTTACAGGCTTAAGACCGCTATGAACACACCCGTCCGTATTATGAAGGTATAATGTACCTACTTCATCTCTGTCTAATACCATTCTTTTGTGATTACACTGCATTCATACGCCCTTGGTGGGCTTCCGGCCACCTCACACGACCCCATAAAAGAGATTCGGAAAGGTTCTGCATGTAGAAATAATAATGAACGCGTATTTGTTGTTATTTATAATAATAATATGTGAAACGAGCTCAGCCGAGCCCGCGCCATCGTTAT